>JBAJNP010000547.1:60382-76031 GCA_036877545.1 Yasuhikotakia modesta
CTCTCTCTCTCTCTCTCTCTCTCTCTCTCTCTCTCTCTCTCTCTCTCTCTCTCTCTCTCTCTCTCTCTCTCTCTCTCTCTCTCTCTCTCTCTCTCTCTTTCACTGTCCATCCTCTGCCTCTCTCTCACCCTTGATGTAAAAGCTCAGTGACAGGGTCCAGATGGAAGATAGATGAGGTTGCTGGTTAGCCACCACTGGCCCTCAGGGGCCTCCATTCTTCATGTTGCCTCATGTCTATTATTAATGAGGTTCTCTTAGACTCCAGTCATCACAATCATCATCTTAACTTTACACAGTGTAGTTCTGGAGCTCTGGTTCTCTGTAACTGAATGGAGTTTTGATCTCTGCTTTGTTTGGGCCAGACTGTCCGTATCATATTCTGCTCCCCGGCTGCCTCATTAAAAATGACATCAGCACTGGATACAGTAAGAGCACTTGGATACCTGACTGGAGTCTGAATATCTCCAATACTGGACCTGCACGTTCCTCTTCCCTTTTTCATTTTGCTTTCTCAAGTGACTTCATATTCATTCCTTCGATTGCTCATTCCCAGACTCTTTTATCTGTATCTCTCTCTCTCTGCTTGTCTGGTTCTTTCTCATTTTCTCACTCTCTCGCTCTCCGTCTCTCGTTCTCATCGTCTTTCTCTCTCTCAAGGCCCATTAAAAGCAGATCTGTGTCATCCATCACACACCGCATGGACAGATTCCACCTATTTCATTAGGTGGGAAATAAAAGGCGCCTTCTGTCTTTTTTTTTGGCGCTAAAGTACATGTCCAGACTTTTGTTTGTGTACCAGCAAGTTTTGATTAGATCTGTGTGTGTGAAGTTTCCTCCCTGGAGGTTTGGTTAGATGATGCAGTTTTGTATTTTTTGTGCACTCTTGTTTAGATGGCTCACCCCTGAGTCAAATACCCCTGAGTCCATAAATGTCTAATCGCCACAGACACAGACTGTCCAGCGCAGCTTCCACCCCAACAGAGTTCAAACTAGTGGTTGTCTTCCTCTTAAAGGAACAGTAGAACATTAACAGTGGCAGATACCTTGTTTTGGACCTTGCAAATCTTCAAACCCATCTTGAATTTCCTTCACAGGCTTTAGAAGATCAGCTTCCTGTTTTGACTAGACGTAGCCATTCAACATGACAGATATCTGATCCATCGCGGCCATATCTGTACTGCTGCGGCATGTATGAAGATGATTTTTCAAGCACTGGGCCGGATGCATTGATGTGGTGTGTGTGTTGACCTTTGACCCTTTGAGGTTGTGGTGAGGGGGTGAGATGAAGACGTCAGAGCATTAGCATTAAATATTAATGATGGTGAAATGCATTTGCTGAGGGAGTGTCATAACCATTTGAAAAGGAAGATTGGTTGTGTGTGTGTGTGTCTTGCATATGTAACTGTGTGTGTCCTGCACAGCACAGCTCTGGGGGGTCTGCCCACTGTTTAAAGGGGACCTCTCTCTCTCGCTCTCTCTCGCTCTCTCGCTCTCTCTCTCTCTCTCTCTCTCTCTCGCTCTCTCGCTCTCTTCCCCCCCACCAGCTGCTGTCTCTTTACACTTTTATTGTGCTCTCTCACCTTCAACTCTAACTTTCTCTCCATCTGTACACTGTCTGTTTTTATCTCTGTGCCACATGTTTTTCTCTTTCACTTTACCATTGATGCTTCATTGACTGAGTTGGTGCAGCACATGCAGGGTCCTGCAGTCATAATGCAGAGACAGTCATCTGCATTGTCATAGCAGGCAAATCTTGTGTCGACTCGGCCTCATTGTTTGGGGAATCCCTCCTGTGGCGAGTGTGAGTGAATAAGTGTGTGTGTGAGCGAGTGTGTGTGTGTGTCGACTGTGCTGTGTCCTTGACTCACAGGCAGTGATTTTCGTAGTCTTATGTAACCCAAATCTGACTTTCTCTCACTGCTTTCGCTCTCTCTCAAATCTAATGCTGCTTCTTAACTCCAGAATCTCTGATGAAACGCGGGTCGGCGCTGACAGGCTGTCTGCTGTGTTTTTGCCTGGGTAATTACTGACAGACTGTGAGGACAGCGGCGAGAGAGTTGCTTTCATCATAAAGCAGAGAATCTTTGCTTAGACATCAGTAAATTTCATTCCCGCTCCATGTTTTATCACCTGACAGCGATGCAGTATGAGCGCTTGGGTTTGAGTTGTGTCCCAACAGCTGATCTCAGGACAGAAATGCCAGATTTGATTTTGATTAAATTAATTCAGTTATTAGTTATGTAATGAAATATGTAAGCTGACTATGCTGGCTTGCATTTAAAGTCACCGTGTAATCAAAATATACTCTCCTTATTTTTTATGAAATATTGGAGTATATTTTAGAGTTTAAAAGTTATTTGGGCACATTTATTTATTTTTAATTCTTGTGCTCTTGTGATCTTTAACTAAAACTGTAGAATCCTAAAGAAGACCCCTAAGGAGTGTCTAGTCCAACTAGTCCATGTCTGTTTTTATCTTCTGTGATTACATTTAAATAGAAAAAGAGTTTTAAAAGCACAAACTGGACTCCCAGAGGTTATGATTGGTTAATGTCTTTGCCCCGCAAGCGACTGTGTTTTTGTTACAGGCGGAGCTCGTGGGATTAGTGTGTGACTGTAGTTGAACTTCTTTTTCTGTCAGCACAGTTGGGTAAAAGCGATTCAGCAGAGGTTCTGCGTTGTTAGCTGGAGTTTACCTGGAGGACGACCGACTGCGCAGGTGGACGGGAGGAAGTGTGTCATTGCCGGAGGTCATAGAACGTTCCCTCAGAACAGAACAGAACCCAAACACCTGATCTGCCTTGTTCCCCTCTCATTTATTAAACACTCAGAACAGTAAATGATTATGATTTTGAGGATAAACAAAGCAGCTGGCTGGAGGGAAATTGGTGATAAGCAAAGATGGACAAAAGAAAATTAGGCCCCTGTTCAATAACGGCTTTGAATATCGACCAGTACACACGGTCAACAAGGGGGCTTGAGTGGAGATAAGCTGCTTTAAATGACTGATAATCCTGGAGCTGTAGGTCGTGCTGTAGGTCCAACTTCCATATGTTCGGTTCAGGGCGAACAAAGGTCACCTGACGCAGATCTGTAGCCCGATGGATCAAAGCTGGTGTAGGTCACTTTGAAAGGAGACCCTCGGGAAGTCCCACAAGAATTAATTTTTGCATGTGAGGTCAGTGTTGTTAGTTTATCGCTCAATTTACTAATAGAATGAAGCTAGCTTGTGGTGAATACAGATGAATACTGTGATTCAAACACCTCAACTGGTCACGTAAAAGTCAAATTGTCCTTTTCTAAACCATTTGTCATCTCTTCTCCACCGTTTCTCTAACACTGAACAGCTAAACTTAACGTTTATACGTTATAACCTTTACGTTTATATTTATTGTTGCACCATATCTAAACTGTTTGTGTGCTTAGTAAAACTAGTAAAACTGCCTTCTCATGTTAGTCAAGTGAGATTGAAATGATTTATATTCCTCTATAATTTTCAATGATTGGATCCCCTAAATGAATAATTGGAAATTATCTCTTTATTTTGAAGATCTTGAGGGTTAAATTTGAGTAGTTTTTATTTAACGCTTATCTGTTTCCTCTGTTGTTTTTACAGATGTTAACTTTGTGCTGTGCATATCAAGTGCGTATTATTTATCGTGGCCCTCATTCTAAGATTCCAGGTTGTTTATTACCCCACAGCTAGACTGGTAGGAGTAATGTTCATGCAAATGCAGCGAACTGAGATAAATGGAGGCGTTCATGTCAGTCCGGTATCATAAATTGCGGCATATGCAATATTTATAGAGAGCAGAGATGTGTACAGAACGTAAGCAGCGCAAACAGAAGTTGTGAGATTGAATTATGGTAAGAAAATGGCAGGTCGTTGTCTTCTGCGTTAATCGTCCATGCTAATTTAGTTTCTGTTGGGGGAACAGTCAAAACAGGGCCAAAAGTTTCCAGGAAAGTTTGTGTGAGTTTTTTTGGCCCAGAGCTGCTTTGTAGGAGAAGTGACACGACCTTCATGGCTCACAGACGTTCACACCGCAGTGCAACAAAGGTGCAGTAAGGTATTACTAAGGTTAAATTTATGGTTTGAGTTTGTCAGGAGTTCAGAGCCCTCATGGCGTCTCTCTGGCATCCTCAGGCACATTTCTGACACCCAGACGACAGTCTGTTTAATCTATACTGCTTAATTACTTCGCTTGGTCCCCTGGCTAATTATTTGTTTTCATTTAATTTGAAGTAACTTATTGAATCGGCTCTCGTTCGATTAGCTGTTTTCTCCCCCAAATTGTTATTCAGCCAGAAGGGAACCTGAGGGCGACCCGTCACAGTATCATACAGATTTTTCTCAGTCACCCATCAGCCGCCCCAGGATGATGCATTGCTGTAAGATTGCGTCAGAACTGTGCTGTCGGATCTCACCAAGGTTACCCGGAAAGTTGTGGAGATGTTTGGGTTGGAAAACTCAGAGTGGCACTTTGTCACCGTATTCTAGATGTTTCCTCACACCGGCAGTGCCCACCAGAACGCTTCACGAATACATGCGTTTAAACCCATGCAAAGCCTTTCAGCTCGATAAACAGCTTTAGTAATTAACTGATGGGTTGGCAATTAAAATAGAAAGTTCTAAATGGATTTCAGAGTAGATCTACTGGTCACACCTGGCAGGAAATGCGTGCAGCTATGAGCATGCATGCATGCATGCGTGAAATTCAACGCATTGCAGTGTGCATATCACTTTATTGCATTAATATTCATGCGACGTATCAAACCGCGTCTGTTTTGATTGTGTCAGTCAAAAAGATACCAAATGAGAAGATTCATTTGGACGCATTATGGTGGCGCGTGTTTTTAATTCTGTGCGTGTTCAATGTAAATGGAGCGGTCACACTTGAAAGAGCATTTTTGTTGTGCGCGTGTATAATTAAAGCTAGTATCACCATATTGTATGAATATTTATAATGTGAATCTGGTTTAAATAGTTGTGATTATGTCAGTCAAAAAGGCCTGTAAAATACTGTATGTAAAACAAAATGTACAGAAAAGTTTAAACATACAGAGTTTGGTTTTGGAAAGTGTGTAGGTGGTTTACAAAGACATATATGTGTAAAAAGATGTATGTAATAATACAAAAATGGTTGAGTGAGTGTGTGTGTTTGTGTGCGTTTGTGTGTGTGTGATTTTACAGGTGTGGGTAAACTCACCTGTGGCCAAATTTTGAAAATATCATAAATATACATGCTGTGACTGGGAATTAAATTACACATGGCTGTTTCTAAACATGCTAACTGCTTCATGAATTATTCAGCAGTGCTGGACATCTGTTATTGAACATGTTTAATTATAGTGTTCTCAAAACCCAGAAACCTACTGCATCACCCTAGATAGTGTGCACACGTTAGACTCCTGTGGGTCATGACTGTTAGCTACAGTATGTGATGTTCAGCTTCACTTATTGGTCGAGAGGCTGTAAAGCATTTGTAGGTAAAATCTACCAATGTTCATGTGTTCTAGTGTTTGTCTTTGAAAACGAGGCATGTGACAGATCTGTGGGTTACCGTATGTAGTTATCAGACTATATTAAAAGTTAACATTACATTTAAAATGTTATGCATCCCATAGCATTATATTCTTAAGTAGAAACATTCTATAAATGATTGAATAATTTTTTTATAAGACAGCAAAATGTTAATGCAACACAGAAACCTGGACATTTTGATTTATAGCATTGATTTTTGTGACTTTAGAAAAACATCCTTACAACCTACAATTGTTAGCTGGCTTGCCATTAACCTTCCTTATTTTGTGGCAGGGGTGAAAATGAGGCATTTGTAGCCCACCAGAGACGTTGTTCACACGCGTGTTGTGTTTGCATGCGGAAGGTCAGTGATTTCATCACACTTCTTTGCGTAAGCAGTAATGAGTTTGTGTATAAATAAACACTTGTGGGCTTTTGCAAGCTAGTCTGTTTCTTCAGTATAGCGCTGATCGCTTTGGATTTTAGGATGCAGCTGATGGGTGGGACACAGTTGGAGCTCATAGTGCCCAGAAGAGCTTCTGAGCCTGGGTGAGCATCTGCTGCGAGCCCCTGGCCTTCATCCAGGAACAAACAGGACGCGAGAAAGGGGCCATCGGGCCTTAAGTTCGGAGGCCTCTGTGAGACGCAGTTGGGCGTAAAGCCATCACGAGTGAAGCTGAAATGATTTTTTTACCTTCTTTACTGTTTTTAGATCAGTTTCCACCCTTTGCCAAAGGTTCTCCTGTCTGATTTTATTGGCTGGGACCTTTCGTGTCTGGCAGATGCCGTGGGTCGAGACTGCGGATGTTTTTTCCTGGCGATTAGAGACACAAGACACGGAGGTTAAGACACCCCCCCGCTTTGAGCCAGGAGATGTCTTGGTAATTGAAACGTTTGATCTGTGGACGACCGAGCAGAAAAGACTCCAGCGTCCTCCGCGTTTTATCGTCTACCCTTATCTGCAGCTTTGAAGTGTGACCTATCAGACGTGTTCCAGGCTCTGATTGGACAGTTTGAAGAGAATGCCACCAGTGGAGAAATAAGGGGTCACATCCGGCCCACCAGAACTTATAAAGACGGTACCGGAGACTGATGCGGTACTAAAAAAGTTCCTGGGAACCTTTCAGCTGCAGGAGGGAAAGATACATAACTACCTACATAAATAATGCAGGGCGAGATTGAGAATAGATGCTAAGTATGCTGACTGCGCTGAAAGATCTTAAGAATGTATGAAGTAATAAAAGACAAAGAGATATAGGATGAGTCAGGACTGCTGCCCCTGGCCTGTCAGACTTCTGCTGTTCTCAGAAGGTTTTCTGAGGTGAAATAAAGTGCAGTAGTGTACAGAGGTGATGGGATGGCCAGTCATAGGGCAGCGGCGCTTGTATCTATTTTTCTGCAAGGTTCTGAGGTCAGGAGAAAAATGATGTCATGTTGTATAATTCTTCTTCAGGCGTATTGACCGTCAGTGTTTATGTTCTGACATAGGACTCACAGCCTGTGGTGTACTGGTGAGAGCTCAAGGCTGGTTTAAACCCACAATGAGCAATAACTGGTGTGCATTTGAGCAAGACACTTAACCCAGTGGGACTGTTTATTCTGTGACCATTCCAGTCTAATTCTAGTCAAAAACCAAAGCTGCCTTTTAAAGATAATAGCAAACAGTGTGTCAGTAGCTGAAAGAAACACGTTTATGGCAGGTTATAAAATGTTTTAATGCAGATGTTTATGATATTTTTTCTGTTATTTACTGTTCCTTGACATCTTTTATTTAATTCTCTCTTTTCCTTTCCATTTTCACATCTCCCTGTTTTCCCTCCAAGATAAACGTTCAATGTTTTTTTCGTTGATTTCCAGGAATTCCTGTGTCTGATCTAATCTTCAGTTGTGGCTCTGAGCTTCAAGATAACAAGATGCATTTATCAAGCAAATGTGTTGTTTCGATCTTCACAATGTTCTTCAACGTTTCAAAAGCATCAAAAATTCATCTAATGTACCCAGCTTATAATTTTAGTTTGTAAAAATGTTTCCATAAAATAGTTTTTTAGAAAGTTCTGTATGTCCAGTGTTTTAGATGTTCTGCTAACATTATTTGAACATGTCAAACATTTTTAACAATGTAACTTTTTTTAAAAAACGTTTCATTAACTACTTTAGGAATAACATAGAAAAACGTCAGTTTTACTAACATTACTACAAGAACAGTTTTTGATACTTTTGAGAATGTTTAAAAAATGTTAGATAAGGTTCTGAGTACGTTCCCTGATAGCTAGCAAAACGCTGCTAAATGACAGCATAAGCATCTTAGACCCTTCGCTGTAAAACGTGACGCTCCGGTCAGACCCGTAACAAATGGGCTATTATTTAGCCATCAGTCCTGTCGGGCTAATGTCGGCTCATTCCAGCACCCTTTGGCATCAATTTAGGTGAGGGGCCGGTACTCATTGATCATGTCTGAACGTCTTACGCAGTGCATGATCTCAAACGTTGTCTTTCCTTTCCTCTGTCTTATTTCCTCACGGGTGACTTGCGTTGCCACTGACGTTGGTACAGTTGTGGTTTGTGTCTTATTTTTATGCGAGTGCTTAATCTTTGCTGTGTTTTCCCATGTTTCCCCCAAGGCCCTGGTCATTTATTTCACAGCACTCAGGAAAATGGCAGATGAAATGTTGAGTTGTCGGAAATGGGTTTCTGTATATAATGGAGATTTGCTGAAAGAGGCATAGGTTTCAAAGCTCATTTCACTTCTTACACGGCGCAGAGAGGAATTGTGTTCAGTGCTGCAGCATGCATGCTAACAAAAATGTTTTGCAGTGTCTGCGTGCTACGGACGTTATATAGAAAGACTGTTTGAGGATATCAGATTGTCTACATGTTATTATGTTTACATATTTAATGAGTGTATATTTTGATGCATTATTTAGCAATTAAACTTTAAACTTATGTAGTGTATATTTGATGCACTGTTTAAAAGGTTTATTTTACTATAGGTTTAATGCACCATTTAAAAATGTAATATTTGGAGTATATATGTGATGCATAGTTTATAAATTAAGTAATTGAGTGTTGTCTCCCTCTGTCTCTGTCTCTTTCTTTCTCTCTCTTTCTCCCTCTCTCTCTGTCTCTCCCAGATTTGGACTTTAGATATTTTTGGAGCTGGAGTTCTTTTGAAGACTACCTGATATTCTGCTTGGCCTTCACGCTGCTCTGTGCTTTCATAACGTTCCTCTTTCTGGACTGGGTTCTGTTTGTGGAGGCTCTGGGCTCTTTGGCTGTGATGTTTGAAGCCATGCTGGGCCTGCCTCAGCTGCTGCAGAACTACAACAACAGGTCCACCCGCGGCATGAGGTGAGACTCGGTCCAATCTGAAACTTTATCATGTCTGTATCTTTGCTTCATTCATTTTGGCATTCTAACATTGATTAAAGCTGTAATCTGTAATCTTTGCTCTCTGTCACCATCTGTGTTTGAAACGTTGCATTACAGGTAACTTCACCTACATGTCTGTATGCAAGCTGAAGTCTAACTGATATTTCGGTCCCCATCGCTCAAATTAAAAGTTACTCTTATAAATGTACAGTTGTGATTCATAGATTATAAACCACTGTAACCAAGTTACAGATTGCAGTTTTAAAGAAAACCGTTCACACAAGATAAAACAGTCATGTCTTTGTTTTAAACATGTGTGGCTTTCCTTCTTTCAAAAGATATGAGACGAAAACGTTTAGGGTTGAATTGTTCCTTTGTAATCGTTCCTGTAAGATCGCCAATAAATAGTCTTGGTAGCAATAAGAAATGAATCATAGTAAACAAAATACAAAAAAGTTTGTTGGTCATGTTGATTATGTGTATGTTTGTATGTTTTCCCAAGCGTTACCACATTTATATACCATAATATACACAAAAAATTCTGTGTAAACACAATTTTTTTTCTCCGTTTTAGTGACGAATGTCTTTCACATGCACATGTTGAAGGACTGCAAACACGCTCTGACACATGTCTCCATAGTATTCACACGAACACGGACGGCTGTGATTGGTCGAGGGCTGCTGACGCCCGCAGACACCATGAAATCACATCAAGGGCAAAATCATTACACGCTGCACACGACACGTTCATCGTCTTCCTCAAAAGATGGATTTCTGAGCAAAAAGGGCATTTACATTTGCTTCTGTTTTGCCTCTCTCAGCTTAAACTGTGCTCACAATGTTTAATTTGACTCATAAAGAGCCTGGAGCTCGGTTCACACTGAGATCTGTGGACCAGACCAGAAGACGAGTTTTTTTGTACTTGTGGAAAAAACAGGAAAAGCGCTCACTTCAGCTAAAGTACTGCAGATATTGAGCTGTGATTATTATGCAGACTGTGGCCCGAGGGCTAAAGATATTAGCGTTAGCCCAAATTCTATCGTGCCATCATGGTGAGCTTTTTATTTTTTCTGCCAGAAAAGACCATTAAGGTCAATTTTGTTTCTCAGCAAGGAGACTTTAGATCCGAGCAGATTGGGCCGTATCATCAATTAAGAAGCTCATTACGCTGTCTAATATTAATTGTCATTGTTATGTGATTTTAATGAATGGTGTCTCTGGTGGAGTTTGTCCTGCACTGATACCTCGCTGGAGTTTAACCTTATCACCTTCTTCCTGTCGTGACACTGATGACATTAACACACATTACTGCGACCCTCCAGCACAAACTACTGCAGCAGGTTGTCATAAATGACACTGAAGGCTATTTTAGCTTCTTTTTAGCGGAGCGGAACGTATCTTGACAGCAGTGTAGCGTGTCTGTTTTGTAGCACGTTTACAAGCGTGTTCGAACTACATTGTACGTCTCTTTGACGTACAGTTTACAGTACAGTGAGGTCTGAGACCAAATAGACAGGCAGAGAAGGCGATTTTATCCAGAAACGTTTTGTTATGCTGAAGGAAAGTCTCTTAACATCCTAACACTAAGTGGTCTAAATATATTTAAGCATGTTTTCTGTGAAAGACGCAGGACTTGCAGCCCGATTGCATTCGGTCTGATGTATGTGCCTCTTGCTTTAATCCCAGCATGCACCCAACTTCTGAATTCTGAAACATCCTGGTTATTTGCTACAAATGGGAAATATGGTCTCAGACTTTTGGACCCTATCGTATCTAGAGCTTTTGCATCCAATTCTGATATGCATTCTCTGCAGGTCTGTTCCAAAACATAATGAGCTGCCTTCTGCCTTCGTAGGCACCATCTTGACTGAAATGGAAACTCGTATATGACTGTTTTGGAAGGCTGTGCATGAGATCAGCTGTGTGCCCTGTACAGATTACAGCCCTCGTGTGAAGCACAGAGGAAACTCTTCTGAAATTGGCACGATGCACACAAATATTGGGCAAGTAGTCAGTAATGTTACTAACTTTTCTGCATTGCATAAAAAGTAACAATATATTTATAGAGTCTCCATCTGCCCTCTTTGATGGGCTGTGCCTGGAGCAATGCATTATGGGATACATAATTTCCCTCTCCATTAGGGATGCATGTAATGCAGTCTTTGATTTTGGAAGACATTTTGGAGAAGCACAATTTTAGGTTGTAAGCACATTTCCTAATGTTTGCATTCGTTAAAAAATGTTAAGAAATATTAATATGAATATTATAGGAACAGTTAAAACATCCAGGATTTTAGATGCTGTATAAGAACATTATTCAACCTTTTTAATCCTGTAACATTTTCAAAACATTACATTAACCACTTTAGAATAACGTTTTTAATACGATACATATACATAAAATGATAAAGTTCTACTATCATTGCAAGAACGTTTTTGATAACTTTGACAGAACTTTTAGAGAACATTAGCCAACGCTTTGGGAACGTTCCCTGTTAGCTGGTTTGGTAGCACGCTGTAGGTTGGGAACAGTGTGTTGTGTGTGTTTGGGGTTGTTGTGGGGTATAAGAGAGATTTATATGAGGTATGTGTTGTGTCCACATCAGTAGCTTCTCCAATGACACGTGCAGTGATGTCTTTAGCAAGACCAACCAGCCATAGCCCACTGCTGTCCTTAATATGGACCAATGGAGATTGGAGAACGGACATTTATAGTTACATTTACTGAAGTATTTAAACAGGCCATCTCTCTGTCTGACCTTCTGTTCTTCTCTTTTGAATTCCTTGAGCTTCTGTTCAGTTGTTCTGCTGGTTTTAATTCATGTTTTATTCTGGTAGACACACAGACTGAAGCGCAGGGGCGCTGAGAAACAGAGGGACCGTGTGTGTGTTTGTCTGTGTGCGTTTCAGACTGTGACAGACAGTAATGGACCGAGCATTCGGGCGACACGCTGTGTCTTCTGTCCCGTGAGGCCGTGCTCCATTTTTCAAGCTCTGAAAGGCCATTGGAATTTTTGACAGGGTCTTTTTTGAGGGTTAACATTTGTATTTTTGCAGAAATAGATTTTTTTCTTAACTCTGTTGACACTATACATTTAAGAAAAATGACCTGACCCTATTTTATTTAAAGTTTTGTGTGTGTTGTGTGTGTTGTGTGTGTGTGTGTTACAAATGGCCATCATGTCTTTGGTGTAGAGTTGAGATCTTGTATGTACTTTGATGCTGGTTTTATTATGAAGATATAATGACCCAGTGGACTCTCATGCTAACACGCAGATAAAAACTCATTATTCTTGTTAAACCGATTTTTTTCTTAGTATTAGATCTAAACAGATCTAATACAAGCAAAGACCTCAGCTAGAGTTGTAAGAGGACAGCGCTGAGTTCCAACTGATGCTTGCTAAATTATCTCATTTTATTAGATTACTTTCCAATTTTCCAATATTCTCAAATCTCAGTGCATAATTTCTGGCGCCTGTGCACGTCTTTGCCTTCTAAAGTTGGTTGTAAATGTATTTTCTCATAATAATGTTTTTATTCACACTCAATGCTACTTAAATTAACTTATGTGGCAAACACAGGTTTGCTATTCGAACCAAATTCAATAATTGGATGAACATTTTATAGTCCCACACTTACCATAGAAGATTTATATTTATAAATATATGTTGTCACATCATTTATATCACATTGTTGTATAGTACAGGATGTGAAGAGACTTTCAACCAGCAAACAAAAATAGTTTCTGGAAAAGTTGAAAAAATGTTTCTGGAAAACCAACCAGAAACGTGGTGACTGCTTCTGTCTGTCACCACGGTTTCAGGTTCAAACATCTACACTGGAGTTTCCGCAGAAGTTAACCAAAACTTGTAAGGCACTAGTGAGGGCGAAAGTCAGTTTCTGGGCTTTGGGCTTCATGCTAAGTCAAGAGTGTAGTTAGCATCAGGACCCTGCTGTGCTGATGAAGCCGGGAGCGCTGTAATCTGTCTCTTTAACAAGCAGTGACATGCAGCCAGATGCTCCCATGAGGCCGAGTTTCGCCACGGGCCTCGCTGCTCACACAGAGCCCCGATCGGCTCTGATTACCCCTGAGAGTTCCACGCTCTCGGGGAACATTTCTCGTATTTATAAAAAATAAGGAACCAGTGGATGGAACTTAACTATACAGGCCTTCTAGGTTTTGCCAATTGAGAGATGTGCTGGGTAACATCAGTGTTGACCCTGTGACAACATTCTTCCTACCAAACAATCAGATTTAAGGGGTATGTTTACTGTATCTGTGGCTAAGTTTAAGCTTGTTTTGGGGATATGACATGACCAGGGTTTGTCGTTTGTTTTGGTTACTGTTATTGTAACTGCTGGGAACTGTTATTTTTTTTGTTGACGGTGTGTACATGTGGTGTAGCTCATCTTTCATACACAAACTGGGCTCAACATTCCACACAGGTGACAAGAAATGCATTCATCATAGATGTATGTGGTGAATTCATGCCACAAACAGACGGACAGAAATGTTTTATCAACATAAAATCAATCAACAGTACTGAGGGAAGCTGGGATACAGATTTCATGCCAAGAACGGGCTGTTGTTTACATTATATACTGCCACTGTTTAGTTTTATGTTTAAGCTTAGCATGTGAAACCATATGAATTATGCATTGTTTAACAGGATGCTACGTTCTTGTCAACTCACAGTTGACATCTTTGTATTGCATTTACAAAGTTTTAGCGTCATTGTATCGTTTTAGCCATTGCATCTGACACGTGTGTTTCTGCATAAATGTTTATTGTGCAGAGTGTTTAATATAAACCCCAGAACACCCCAGCATCTCATACACTCTTAAAAATAAAGGTTCTTCACAGTGATGCCACTGCAGAACCATTTTTGGTTTCTTAAAGAACCATTCAGTAAACTGTTCCTAAAAGAACTGGTTTGTTCTAATGATGTATTAACCTTATTACTTTTTATAAGAAATATCTGTAAGGTTTAATTACAACTCAAACATTTTTAACATATGATATGACATTAAAAAAATGTTCTGTTTATGTTACTGCAAGACACTTTTAGAGAATGTTGCACAATGTTCTGAGAATGTTTCCTGTTTGTTGGGTTTTTCCACTAAAAACTTGGTTCTACGGATGTAAAATGTTGGCTATATGGTTCTGTAAAGAAAAATGGTTCCTCTGTGGCAACATAAAGAAACTTTTTTAAGAGTGATTTCATTTTTTAAAGCCATATAACATACTAGTCTAAGTGATGACGGTTCGGACTTTTCTGGAATGCAAAATGAAGAGACTGTGCCTTTAATTGAATGCCTCTGGGCCAGAGGAACACAAACAGACAGAACCTGGTGAATGTAGTTGTTGCCCTAGCGTTGTTGTCGGTCATGTTTGGGTTAATTACAGAACAAAACATCTCTGAAGTTCATCCCCAGATCCACGGAGAGCTGAGGTGCGCCGGCATCCTGCGCGGCGTCCATTGATCAGACCGAGCTGTTTGATTGAATTACCAGAGCCGCTGGCAGCGGTGGCTTGCCAGGACCGGTACCACAACAGATTTATTTACATTAGCTTCCAGGCATGGCCCAGAAGAGTAAAGCAGAAGAAGAACGAGAGAAAGATGAGACTGTAGAACAAAGTTCTGGAGGTACCATCTGTTTTTCAGGTTGATTTGCTTATTTGTATGACTTAGCGTAGTTGCTAATGGGCTTGTGTGCTACAGCACCAATACTCAACAGCAGAAATGTATCACTTATCAAGTACCACTAGGGCTGTAATAACGTCTAACTCTTCTGATTTATAGGGCTTTTCAGCACTCCAACAGATCACAGATGCACTGTATGTATTTCCCAACGGTTCTGATTGGCTAATTTTTGACCATAAGCCAGTGATGCGTAGGAGCTTCTTTATGAGCCATATGGAAAAGAAACATATAGCTGGTTCTTAGTCTAAGTCTTTTTGGTCACACGTACATCTTTCTATCTTCTTGTACTTTTTCTTGAAGTTTTTCTTTGTGTTCCTTAAAAGGATTCTTGCTTTTTCAGCCCATCACCTTTCTTTTGTTTGGTGAAGACGGAGTCCTTCCAGGAAGTGAGCAAACTCCCTTGTGTTTGAGCCGACTGGATCGATCTACATGCATATTTCATGTTTTTTTGAGAATGGCCTCCCTTTTCCTCACCAGCCTTTTGATTTATCTTCCCATCAGCCCGATTCAAGCTGTGGCGTAGTTTGTAGAGTCCAGGCCATGAATGGTTCATAGATTCTCAAGGTTTTGGTTTTCATTGACGTTCTTTCAGTTGATGAGGAGCAACTCTCATGTCTAGAAGGTTTGCTTTATGAGGATTTGTATCGACTGAGGGCTGTAGTGAGAGAGCTTCGTCTCTCCTGTGAGGTGGACTCTGAACTCCATCAGAAGCTGCTCTGTGGTCACGGTTTATCCCTCCATCAATATGAAAGGCAGAAGGAGAAACCAGAGAGTCTGGGGTGGAAGCAGAGACTGATGTATCGATACATCTGTCTGAAGCAGGTCTTCAGGATCTTTCTTCTAAGTTGTCTTTGCAAAAATACCACATTTAAAATTCCTTCCAGAGCTCAGCGCAGTGGTCTTGTGTCTTATGTGTTTTGTCTCATGTAGCAATTATTAGCATTAACTCCCCTGTATAACTTGTTCTGACCAGACTGCACTGTTTGGCCAACAACATTTTAAGTGCTGTTTAGGGGCTTCTTTTTCTTTCCTGCTTTCTTGTCTGTCTGTCT
>JBAJNP010000547.1:76081-89503 GCA_036877545.1 Yasuhikotakia modesta
TGTCTGTCTGTCTGTCTTTCAGCTCAGTGTGGAGGTGAGACTGTCTGTCTGTCTGTCTGTCTGTCTGTCTATCTGTCCTTCAGATTAGTGTGGAGGTGAGTCAGTCTCTCTGTCTTTCAGCTCAGTCTGGAGGTGAGATTGTCTGTCTATCTATCTGTCTTTCAGCTCAGTGTGGAGGTGAGATTGTCTGTCTATCTATCTGTCTTTAAGCTCAGCGTGGAGGTGAGATTGTCTGTCTATCTATCTGTCTTTAAGCTCAGCGTGGAGGTGAGATTGTCAGGTTGAGGAGGCTCAACTGAAGGGTTGTCAGTGTTGAGCACAGAGCTCTTCAGTATGGACTGGCAGTGCTGTAACTGTGGCCTCACTTCTCCTAATCAATGCAATAATCACTTCTACCTCTCTAACAGAGCCTGCAGCTCCGCTCGCTGTTTGCTGAGCAATTCTTTCATCTGCTGTCAATCCGCAAAGGGCTTAGAGAAGGAGGAGAGACGGGAGAAATGAACATTTCATTTTCACAAACAAGAAAGGTTGTGTTTGCCTTTGAATGACTGTTTGGGAACAATCTGAAGACTTTCTGTTCTCTGGGTGAAAGATGGAGAACTATTAAGTGGCTTTCAGTCTCTGTTGTGTGGCACTTTTGTTGTCAGTGCTCTTGTACAGACGACCCACCCTCCTTAATTGCCTCATTAAGTTTTCAGCCTCATAACGATGTTTGGAGATGGTCTCTGGAGCATTGGGAAAACAAGGAGATAGAGAGAACATTGTAGAGGACACATTTTCTTTAAAGGATACGATGGCTGTGAAGTCTTGTATGGCTTGTTGGATTAATACTGACATTGGCTATATAAATATAAATGTGAAATAAATAACAGCGTTATGGTCATATTTTTTGTCTTTTACAAGTCTTTTACTCTTGGGTCGCTGCATTGTGACGTCACATGCCACTGACCCGTTCCCTTAACTCTAAAAGAACATTTACCTAACATTTCAAGTAACTGAAACAAATGTTCTAGAAACATTCAACACAGGTTTTTTAGTAAAAAAAACTTTGCACCAGCAGCGATGCACAAACAGTGACAGGAAACAACATTTTGAACAGTCAATGTCAGTCAATGTGTGTGTTTACATCATTAAGGAGACAAGCTAGTATGTACCATTTCATTACTGTACTGCAGTTGGCAGCTTCGCTGGCCTGGTGTTGTGTGAAAGACTCATTTCTCTTGTCATACAAACTGCCAGGAGGGTGGGAAGTCCAACAGCCATCTCTCTCCGTCTGTGACAGCTGATGTATAGTCTGCGTTCATCCTCAGACCATCTTTCTTTCTCTGTCCACACGGATGAAACGAATGAACTCATTGAGCATAAATACATCTGGAACAGAAAGATGTATGATGGGGCGGGGGTGTCGTGGAACGAGGTGTCTTATCCTGACTCAGAACATTTCGGATTATTCTTGGAAGTTTTCACAGCTTGATGTTTTCTGAGGGGACTTGCTGGTCAAATGAACCGTTTGCATTTTCAAAACGTTGTGCCTTTAAAGGGCTTCTTACAGGTGGTTCTGGGCCTTTTGTGACTGAGCTGTTTTCACTTGTGCTTGATGATGTTTTGAAACGGATGGTTTTGCAAGTGACATAAAATGAAAACATTGTAATATTACGTTTTTTGTTCGGCCATTTCTTAAGGTTGTAAAGAGTATTAAGATAAGATATTTAAACACTGTCTCTGATGTGTTTTTTAGAACTGGTAAGTTTGTTTCAGGTTTGTGAATACATTCAAACTTAGTTTTTAAATGTTTCAGTAACAAACAGAATATTGAACATATATTTGTTCTGTTTGGTTAAATTGGTGCATATAAATAGTTTTTATTTTAACATTTTATTTACTGAAACACAAGAAATCTTGCCTTTATTGTTTTAACTTGATTTTTACAATAGTTTATTTCTTTCATTAAATATTTCATAATCTTTACGATGGTTGTTTGGTTGAAATTATGGCTCCCTTCTGGAAAATATTGCAAGGCATTTCAAAACAAATACAAAACTGAATTCGGCTAAAATCTGTTTGTAAACTCTTGCCCATAAGGGGCACAAAGGACCCGTTTAATGCTGAGAGACTTTGATGAGCCGTTATACGGCAAAAGTTAGAAAATAGAAGTTCTCGAAGACCTATAATCCATCTCTCTCTTCAAGAGTTTTACATCGAAATTGAATTATTACATCCTCTAGATTCAATTAAGTGTAACTGAAATTTACAGCCGATTGCCCTCAGTTGCACAAGACCTCAGACACTTGTAAATGTGTGAGATATACAGATGTATAGCTATATGAAAGGGCGGACAGGACATCGTACGATACATTAGCCTGATGTATAGGTGACGCTTTTAAAAGATTTGGAATGAGGTGCATTTATCAAAACTTTATAGCTGAATGGGGTCCATCCAAGACCTTATATATATATATATATACTGTGGCGTTTCAGGAAAGCATTGCTAACATTTTATCTTTCTCTCTCTTTCTTTTTCTCAGTGTGAAGATGGTGCTTCTGTGGACTGCTGGTGATGTCTTTAAGACCACGTACTTCGTGATCAATGAAAGCCCGGCCCAGTTTCTGGTCTGCGGCGCAGTGCAGATTTTAATTGACATTGCGATTCTGCTCCAGGTGGGATACTATGGACAAGACTCCAGAATTAAACTGGGCTGAACTCACGCTTGAACGGTGACATTTACCACCCCTAAACATGGACTTACTGTTACATGCTACTACAAACTTATGTGCTGTTATTTGTTTTTAATTCTGTGGAAAAATGCATATGTTGGGGTCTGTAAGTCTGACACCAATTTTGGAGTTTTAGAATTTTTATTCAAACATTTTTAACAAGAAAAATGGAAACATTCATGCAGACTTTTATGTTGTCCTTGACTCAACCATCTGGCAATTTTAATTTGTAAGAACATTTCCCTATTGTTTCTTTTAGTAACCAAACATTACCATATTATTTTGGATGTTGTAGAGACATTCAAAGCGTCCGGTTTTTAGACGTTTTAAACATTGTTGCTTGGTTATAAGAACATTATTTAAACATGTTTTCAAACATTGGTGGACATTTTAAAATTTTTATAGGTTTAAATTAGTTTTTAGGTTCAGATTTTTATTATGTTCAGACCTGCAGACCCTGTCAAATATGTACATTTTCATGTGAGAAACTCACAAAAAATAAGTAAACAGGCCTTATTATGTCTTTGCTGGAAAATCTTTAAAACCCTTTAATTATTTCAGCCTATGCATTGAGTTTAAACTGTGACAGATGAATGATCTTCGCTCTGTGTATGAGATATTTGTGTATGTTTCTGATTGTGGGCGTTACTTCATTCTCTGCGCAAAACTGCTGGACAACTTGAGAACCTTTGCCAGTTACATCTTCCAACTGCTAGCTCATTTATCAACCGTTTGTGGTCCTGTTTTCATTTTAAAGCACTTATGCTGTTACTTGCATTATTGCACATGAAAAGCCATATTTTAAACAGCCTATCGATGTTAGACTTTCAAACCCAAGACTTCGGGTCAAAACCATTTGCTGATATATGATTTTATTACCTAATTTTAATTACCTAAATATATTTGTGGAAAGGATTGAAGGGTATGCCATAAATATGTCATGTGACTGATTTATCAAATTTGATTGCATTGCTAACATAAAAAATGGATTAATAATGTTTTATTATTTGCATAGATCAATAGTCCCCTTTAGAAAGTAATTTTGTTAAAACACTTAATCTCACAGCCAGTCTTTTAATAGTTTTGGTGCCAGTATTTCACAAGTGCTGTATTATGTTGACCCAGAAGTGTTATAGAATGGTCCAATGGGAAACTGCATTGTATACAATCACACTATACCACAGAAACACAAAGCTGGAGATAGACGTACTTGAAGTTTTGGGCTGATGGACTCTCTCCTCTTCATAAAAGACAATAATTACCTTTCCACAAGACTCAATCGGTTCTAAATTGTCTACAGGTTTATCCATGCACATCACGCCAAGATGAAGGGCACTCTGTCCACAAATATTGACATCTGGGCTGTTTTTATGTGAAAGTAAATAGTCACTGATAAAAGTTACTTCAGCTTGTATCATGAAAGAGTTGATCGGTTCTGATGAGCTCTCATCATAAAATAGTTCCAGTCCATTAGGTTACCGTTGCACAGGTACTGTGTGGTATGTATAGCTTATAACTGCAAAAAAAGGTTGCTGTATCTTTAAATCCTGCTATGGGGGGACTACAAACGTGGCCTTTAAAAAGCCTTTTCAGATTTCCTGTTGGATTTTGTTTTGGCTCTTCTTTCTACCTCCCTGGTTGCATTTGTCACTGGCACCGAGCGACTGAGCCCGGTGGCTCCTGTGGTATTACTCTTGATATTATAGATGATTTCACAGCTATCGTCTCTCTGCTGTTTCCTATCTGCATGTGCCGCTTTTATTGGCTGTAGCTATTATTGTGGTGGGGCTGTGTGCGGTACATTTTTGCTATATTGTTCCGTTAATCTCCACAGCAGCCGTATTCGGCTCCAGCAACACTCCAAACTAAGCACATGTTTATTCACAGGAAAACTATGCGTGAGCCACGCGGCTTTAAAAAAACATGAATCATTTCTGTTCTGTCAAACCTAAAGGCTCAGGAGATGTTATGCTGTTGCTGTTACGTTTACTGTAAGTGTCCAATTGGTCTCTCTGGTGTTACTCCTAAAATGCCTATAGTATTAATAAAGCTGGAATAAAATGGTGCAGTGTTTATATAAAGACTACAGAGTTATAGTAAGACTATAGAGTTATATATATATATATATATATTACCAATAGGTAGATTTGGTAAATCTTGGAATGTTTGCAGATGTGAGACATATTTGAGATCTTATGAGAGTGGTGCCATTTTTAAGAGAAAAACAAAAGTTCATAATTTGTTCTTCATGTTAAATTATTGTCCTTAAGAAGCAATTGAGATATTAAAAAGGTCTTATTTGTCATTTTTTCTTCTACCTTCTAAAGCCTCAGTTTGATTCTATAGCACAGAAACAGGTTGAAACATAAAGGCATTTTTGATTTAATCATGTATATTGTTTTATTGTATCTGTTTGTGCCAGTTTTCTGTTTTGTTAGCTGCACATGGCCGGTAAATAGCTGCCAAGCGCTGTAATTCTTTCATCTTTGATAAGGAATCGCTCTGATGAGCAGGATCGCTCTATTATGTGTGTAATGTTGTGTGATAATGACTGTTTAATGTTGCCTTAATGGTCTGAACATTTTTGTCACTCATGTCAAAAAGGCACCTTAGTATTTGACATCCAAAATCACTCACGATTGTAAATTATTGACCTTTAATTTGGCATCATGCACAGGTTTTTGAATGTCATATATATACTGGAATATTGAGATAAAGTGTTACTTTATGGAAATATGTATGCTTCAGTTTGAAAATAACCAAATAATTCAGTGTATTGTGTCCTATTTGAATAATGTTTTTGGATGAACACTGTCAGCATGTTTTGAACGTCCATATTGCTTGTTAAATTCTTATGACTTTATGTCCACTGAATTGTTTGGATTTGCAAAGCTCCAGCTACATACTTTATTTATATAACATCTACTGCATGATTGCACATTTCAAATTAAATGCAGATTGCTTGTGTGAACGGTGTAGTCGGCTGTAAAATTGAAAACCAGTATTCCATCCTTCCAACTTGATTCTGTACTGAGGCAGATGTCAGTTTTGGATAATAAAGGTCTCTGATCAGAAAGTGTTAAGCTGTATCAAGTTCTGACTCATAATCCTGAATATTACTGTAAACATCACTGTCACGAATGTCACTGTAAACGTCACTGTTTTAAATGTCACTGTAATTATCACTGACCTGAGCATCTCTGTAATTATCACTGACCTGAACATCACTGTAATTATCACTGACCAGATTGTCACTGCACTGATCTTGGTGGCTTTACATACATTGGGTTCCAGCAGTGGAGGGGCCTCAGTATGAAATATTTAAGGCTGCAGGGAAGACTAGATTATGGATGAGAGACTTAGACTGCTGGATACCTGTTATCCCTCCATTAATCCGAGGCCCATACATTTATGATATGGTACAGGATGTCACATGAAAAACTGCAGGGGGTGTTTCTGTTTGACCCTGGGGACAGGGGGTTCCGGGTGTGCGGTACAGAAACCGGATCATCAGGATCAGGGAAAGGACAAAATAAAGTATCACATTTGCTCATTTTATCTCCTTTTGTAGAGACAGTCCATTACAACGATGAAAGCCGATGATGTCAAACGTGTCAAATGTCCAGTGGTGAAACACAAGGACGGACAAGTAAGTATTTTTCTTCATATTTTGATATCCTGAATTTTTTTAAATGTACTTTTAAAGTGAATCTTACAAAACCTGTCAGGAACAAGCACAGATCCTATTTGACCTAGTTTTTTTCATAAAAACCTGTTTTTATGTCCATTTAAATTAATTATTTGTTTTTGAGTGGAAATTTTTAATAGTTTTAAGCAGTCAAAACTTTCTATATTTTTAAATAATTCATTTACTGTAGAATAACATCCAGATGCATTGTGGTGACATAGTTCGGGGTTAATGTCGGTCACGTGATGTGATCTGTGCGTTTGTGAAACCCTCTCATGGCACTCCAACCACTCAGGCGTGAATGATGTGGCGATTCCTGAGGAGAACAGGGACTGATAATTTCTTTGATATCTAGAGATGAATGACTCTTTCTCAACCCTTTTATGTTATGTTTAGTATCTCTGCTGTGCTTTAAAACTGCGCTTGAGATGTCCAGATAAAAGCATATGTAGCCGTGGGCTGATATGAGTTATGGCATATTTGTCCTTTGCCTTCAAACATTTTTTTCCATTTGCGTGCAACTGTTGGACGGAAAAAACATTTTTGCGCTGTGTGTGACACGATTGATGTTTGTATTAAGTTCCTTTTATGGAAAGGAACGCACGTGAACATGAAACAATTGTCCTTCAGTGTGACGTTTGTGTTACCTAACTGTACAGCACGTGTCATATTTCACATAACGTTAGCTGCTTTGATAAGGTCAGCATGTCATCAAGTATGTACTGTGTTACTGTACGGTAACGTTGTGCTTTCTGAGGCTCCTGATATGTTCTGCACGTATCTCCAGACAAGACTTTAAATGTTTTAGGCTGTGGGTGGGAATATTTCTAATTACAGACGATCAGCTAATGGGGTTAAAGGGTCTTGCTGTATTCCAGCTCCCGCTTGGGATACATTACAGATAGTGTTACGCTTGTGTGCATGTGACTGGCGTTAGTAACCGTGTCTCATTGTTGCTCTGCAGGGCTGTCTCTCAGCCAATCATATGATCCAGCATAAATGTTCTTTCAATTAAAGTCACTCAAACGGATGAGTCAAAACTAACCACTGTGGTTTAATATAGATTTATAGACGTATAGGTTTGATGCAATGTATATAAAGCCTACATATAGCCTATATGTATTTGTATATAGCCTTTGACATGTTGTAAAGCAGACGTAGTCAGTGGGGTCCAATGTTAAAGGCCTTTGCTGTATATGAACAAAGATTTGAACAGGCCCCATGAAAACCGGGTTCATTATGTTATATGAGACCCTGGGGTTCTATTTGTCTTAAACTCTCATAAACGGCGCTTTCAGTCTGCCCCGGCTAAATTATTCAATCTGTTAACGTAATGAGAATGTCTCGCCCAACAGAAGAGGTTGAAATATCTTCCTTGTCGTCTCGCTACACCTGGGCGACTGCTGCAAAGTTCAGCCCAGCCACCGCGTCACATCCTCGCTCACAGGGAGGTGTAAGCCAAGCAATTTTCATTACTTTTGCTTCCTTAGCAATTTTTACTTTCTTTTCTTCTATTCTGTTTAAGGTCGTGCCGTCCACGAACACAGCAGATGTTTCTGACAAACTGCAGCGCCGACAGTCCTCGACAAAAGGCTAAAACCAGTAACACGCCCCTCCTTCTGCTGTTGGGCACGATTTTGCGGTCAGAGATTTGCCTGAATGGCTTCAATCCTAACCGCCAAAGTCTCCAGGCGCCTTCAGCCGAGCAATTAGCCCTCAGTCTGATCGAGGGCAATCTCCATCTGAGGGTGAATCGCTCTGCTCAGATCTGATACAGTGCATTTAAATCAATATCTTCCTCTCTTACCAATTACAACTTTTTTCCTCATTACTAGTGATTCAGATGAAACAATCACTGATCGCGCCATTTGGCAGAGGAGCCATTTTCCGCTCACAGGTAATTATAAGTCATGTTAAATTAGCAGCGTAAGTTTGTGATTTACATAGATCTTCCACTTATTAGTGCCACTCAGTGATAGGGAAACAGATTTAGGTCTTAAGCGTAATAATAATAATGAGGCACATTTTTCAAGAATTGAATTCTAGTCATGGAAAGGCTTTGGAAATGGACTGAAACCACTGTGTCATAATGAGATACACCCCCCTCACTTTCTCTCTCTCTCTCTCTCTCTCTCTCTCTTACTCTCTCGTTCTCTCTCTCTCTCTCGTTCTCTCTCTATACTTCTTTTATTTACTCATTCTAATGTACACCTAAACTAAATAAACAGGGGAAGTTTATGTGTATGTGTAAGTTTATGTGAGGAACGGACTACTACTACTTTAGTTTACGTTTTAAGATATTTATATTTGACAGGCTTTGCTAAATTAAAGCACAGAGAAACCGATGGCATTCAGTGACATTAATCCGCCTTCATGCACTAAGAGCTGTGGCAGACAGAAAGATTGTGAAAAATTATCTTTTTGTCACACTGTTCAGCTTCAGAACACTTAGAGTTCAGCGCTTAAATAAAAACTTCAGTATTGATAAGGCTCTCAAACTTTTTGTCTAGGTACGAGCTCTCCTGACCTGCCCTGAAGAGAGGCTATGCATCGCTGACATGGTGTTACCAGCTCAAAAATGGCCCGTGTGTCTCTGGTTTGCCCTCGCTACCGATCTACATCACAAAAATAAGACTTCAAAGAGAGAAGTGAGTGTTCCCATCTCCACACTGTTCCCACTCCTTTAAAAACACAAATACTATTTCAGGAGGAATTTTATATAAACAAATAAAATTCTGCCTCTCAGGAATTGTGCTCTTATGCCCTAATTATTAATTAATCAGTCAAGTAAGTATTATATCTTATACAACATTGTAAAATGTACAATATGTAAACTGTTTTTTACTTTAAATAGCAAATGGTTAGCAGCATTCATGTGCTATAGGTTTTATGATGCGCGTATCTTCCCCGCATGGCTGATAAGATTAATCTGTCGTCCTTGAAGCGCCTTGTATTTTCACCAAACGTGATCCACCGCCCCTGGGAAATGCAAATATCTCTAAAGCTAAAGCTAATCATTACTTCTATCTACAGCTGCTGAACTGTGTCTCGTTCTATCAATCACGACTCCCATCTTCGTCGTCTCTGCAGTGATTGTTCCTTGTGCCCCTTCATTTCAGATTCATCTCTCTGGAGCTCAACCACCGATGGTGTGTCCTTCCTGTACATTGTTCCCATAGACTTCCCCAGGGTAGGTGCCGTTTGTTAGGCACGACTCTCATTCCGGTGCTCTGGAGGTCAAGGGCACCCCGGTCTATCTCATGGCCTTCTGCATTCACCTCCCCCCTGGTGATTATTATTGCCCATCCCTTGGGCAATAATCCCAAACAGACTAATTAAACAAGGTCAAAGCCATTACCTAGCATAGTTTGAGACCCTGCTGTAACCGCTGAAGGTGACCATGAGCACCTCATGGTGTAGTTACTGGAGCTACAAAGCGTGCTGCTTGGTTAAATCTATTGTTAAATCTGATGATAATTGGCTTTACAAGGGCGCCATTTTCCTGCAGCGCCATGGTAATTAGTCACATGACCTTTTTGGCTCAGATGATTGGTACACAAAAATGAACTGAGTGTCCCCTGCTATTAATTTTAGAACGTTTCCCTAACGTTTTTATTAAGTAACAACATTTTTCTGTAAAAACGAATTCTGTAATGTTTATTATTGTTAAAATCTTTATATAATGTTTTTAATGCTTAATGTTTTAAAAATCTATCAAGCTTATTTACTATCAAAATAACAAATTACTTACATTTTTTGATAACGTTGGAGAAACTTTGAAAAGTGTAGCCAACGTTCTAAGAACATTCCCTGTTAGCTGACTAGGAGGTGATGGGAAGCGCTCACGGACGGCTCTTTCCAGGAGTTTTAAACCTTCTCAGATTGGACAGGTAAGGAGAGCGGCAGTATTTTAGGGAAGGTGAAAATCTTGCCAGGTTTAAATGAAACTTTAACCCCTTTTATCTCACAGACGTTGGAGGAGATCCAGATCGTTCACAGATATCTTACATTTGTTCTTTTCAGACACGCCCACGGGACGCCTCATGAAAAATTTCCAGGCTGGTTGAGGGTACACTTAGTTCACTTATCGGGTCTGACTCACCCGGTCTGTTCATTGTGTGCAAACCTCAGCTAGGAGACATTGTCTGGATAAAATGTTTGTCTCTTGTCTGTCGGCCTGCCTCTTTTATTTTAAATAATGAATGTCCCGGTAAGAGAATCTGAGCTTGGGAAAGACTGAGATCACTGACAGTGATCCCAAGCATTGTGGGTAAAGTTTCCGAGCAGCTTTACACACTCGTTGGCAAGGATCAGAAAAAGTAACTATTAATGCAGCAATGAGCAATTGTACAGTCTTGTGTCTTGTGCAGACTTTGGACAGAGAAAGCTCCACACTTTACCGACACCAACCTGCCCCCCCACTGTGCGGAAATCATCAGACATTAATGTATAAATTGGTCTAAAAGATGAACAGCTCTCCTGCTCAGTTGTTTTTGTTTTTAGGAGACATTTGGAGACGTTCTAGGAAGCATTTGGAGCATAATTGATAATCCATACCTTGAAAGCAAGAAGATCATTTTAACAGCGGAAAGATCATTTTCCACAGTCTTTCAAAACCTTGTTTTCTATAACCGTAATCACTTCAGATGTTATTTACTGCAGAACTCCAGAAGCACAAGTGTGAGGCCACCAGTGCAAACATGCACCTCTTTTACCTCAAACAAGTGCTGCAACTGTAACTGTGTATCTCAGCACTTTTCATGTTATTGCCTCCCTGTGATATCACTTCATTGTTCTCCTCAGATGGTAAATCACTTTGGATAAAAGCGTCTGCTAATGTCTAAATGTAAATGTGAAAATATTTTTTATATGTTCTGTTATTAGCATAATTTGAGTGAGAAGAACAGATAAATTCATGGTAACCTGGTGATGTAATCCCAGTTTTGAGAATAACACACCGAAAGGTTCGAAAGGGAAATCTGACATTTTGCACAAAAGGTTACAATAGACCCAGACGTGGTGCTAAAGTTTTACTTATATTTTGTAAGTCTATATTTTGTTTGTGTATAAATGGGTCATGTGACTAGAGGTTGTGTTTCTCTGCTCCACTTCCTGTCACTTGTCCCTGACCCTCTTTACACAGCAGTGTGAACGCTGAAAATGCATTAAAAACTGTGATTTATCACATGCTGATATACAGTGATTCTCAGAGCCACACACACACCTAAAGGGAGATTGATGGACCCACCAATATAACCTTTTAGTGTCCTTACACACATTTTCCCCCTTTTCTGGTTTTATTTGTTGTGGGATGTTATGAACAATAAGAGAATCAATTTTTTAACCATGACAGACCATCAATGTGATGATCTGTCATTGTAGAAACTTGGTTTTGTCACTGTGATGATTAATGTAGTTACTGACCATGTTAAAGTGTCTTAAATTCTGTCCTACAGGTAAATTGTTATAACCAGCTAAATTCAAAGGTATGTTGGTCTCGCACACAAGTTTGTTTTTCTATTTAACATTAGAAACAACTCACATTGTTGCGTATTGAATATGTATAGACAAGCTAACCAGTTGTTCTTATAAACCATGTTTCTTTGTGTCTGTTAGTTTTGTGAATATAAATGAAGGGATTAAAATCAGGCCAGAAGGAAGAAAAGATGAAAACGAGCTTTTAAAATGAGAGATCTCATTAAAGGCCCTTCATGTCTCTCCTCTCTCGCTTTCTCCTTCTGATACCTCCAAGCGTTTTTCTTTTTGTATCCCACAGTGACAACAGCTGGCCTGCCTATGGTGTTCCCTAACCAATCATATTTATCCACACGCATGTTCCTCAAAGTCTGCAGGTAAACATAACTTCACCGAATGCGTCTGTCCTGTTCCTGTGCATTAGAGGAGCGCCGCTCCTTTTTCCATGGCTTTAAAATGGGAAAGCTTTACATTTGATAGTGGTAATTATGTTGAGAGTGGAGGTGAATGCACTGTAACCGCATCAGTAGTGGATTAGAAAAAGCTCTCCAGTTCTGCCCTTTGAGACCCAGTGCAGTACATTGGAGTTATTTTCCATTTACGAGTTTAGTCCAGAGCAATTTCTTTCCACAGCCGCGCAAAAGCTGGAGCTAAAGAAAAATCACAACAGAAGCGCTTTAATGTTTGTAGTTAGGATATCATAGTTACAGTAATAACTGGAATCATCAATGCTATGGGTAAGAATATTAATGATACACTTACTGGGAAGTACAATCATTTAAATAACTGAAATACAGTCTCTGCGTTGACATTTATTTACCCATTTACTATTTAACTCGGTCGTAAATTCAACCCCACCTTTTTGTATGTATTTTAGTGATATCAGTTATTTACAGGGTAACAGTATGCGACTGTGATTACAGTACTTTACAGTGTGATCACACATGCTTGATATCGGACCTTACCTCCTCTTTTCTTGGGATAATTGGAAATGGAATGAAAAATATTCTTTGTTTTACACCTGATTTATCCTAAAATCACACACAATGCGTTATGCGAGGTGCTTATGGGGTTAGGAAAACTTCAATTTTAAAACTAAAATAACATTCAGAGAGAGTCGAGCTGTCTGTGTGTGTGTGTGTCTGTGTGTCTGTGCGTTCGTGTCTGTTTGTGTGCATGTCTGTGTGCGTGTCTGTGTGTCTGTGCGTGTGTGTCTGTGCGTGTGTGTCTGTGCGTGCGTGTGTGTGTCTGTGTGTACTCTAGAGATGGGTGTGTATATTTCTGTATCAGCATTTTAATCTGGTTGCTTAGCCCCAGACAGTACCTCAAACAAAGAGCATTACCGCTCACTTTCATCCTAAACATGTTTGGCACGAACAATGCTTTATTACACTGGCCAATTATTGCTGAGATGCTTTGAATTGAAAATGTCTACAGTATTATGCAGAGTGTATTAAGAGACTTGAATGGGGTTCTTTGTAAATTCTCCATCTAGTGTAGCAGCATATATATGAACAGAACGTTTTGAATTCTGCTAGATAGAT
>JBAJNP010000548.1:5416-89455 GCA_036877545.1 Yasuhikotakia modesta
AAAGATGAAGAGACAAAGATGAAGAGACAATAGAACCTGCAGGAGACAGAAACAGTCAAAAAGTTAATTCTTTGTTGCAAGATTAAAGAGAGCACTCGCAACCAAAACAAATTGACAATGGATAAATGAGATTCTCTATGTGTGCACAACTTTAGACTGTTTAATTAGTTTTACTTAATGCCAAGCCTTGGCAAAGCATTGCAGTACATTTACGCCACCCAATTATAGCTGTTTTTTCTGACACAATGTCTTCTGGGTTTCAGGTATGCCTGGTTTCATGCTGTTTGGTTCTTACAGATTTTCAATCCATTTCCTGAAGTTGATCCTAGAGCAGTCGTGGCTTCAGCACAGTGCTAAACATGGACTAATCTTCAAACCATCCTCCCAGGATCAGTGTTCTTCTCTCAGGCTGGAGCACTTGGCCCCTTCCCTAATTTTGTCAATATCCCAGTTCCACAGTAGCAGCACAGGAGCAACACAGGAGCTTGCTGGCTCCTGTTGGAGGCAGGAGACACAGCTAACAGATGTGGATGATGGTGACAGGGGTGAACACAGAGCTGAGAGGCTTCCCATAGGATAAAGAAAAATCACAAATGAGATCTTTATTGCTTCTCCAACACAGTAATGAAAATTAAGGGGGTAAAACTATCTTTAGCTGTACATTTAAAAGCATCTGAAGCAAAGCAGATACCATATTGAAACTGAAGATCTCCATGTTGTATGCTGAGGGCTGTCAAAACATAGACGACATAGAATGACAGAAACACCATTTATGACTACATGTGAACAGATACTGAGAAAAATAAGAGTGGAGATAGACTCACAGTTTAAACAGGTTTGGCTGCCAGTGATGGAGGAGCGCGGCGTTGATGTCGCAGATTGGCTCTAGTCTACCCAAAACGTTCCAACTACAAGTACTTTGTCAGGAAAAAGTGGAGTCAGGAAAAATGGCGGAATGCCACTATGCTGATCGAACATTTCACTCTCCTGGACAGACTGAGAGGCTGTCATACCAGGAAAACAGTAGGAGTAAATGGAAAAGGAGGAAAACAAGTTAAACAGAGAAACTGCAATGCGCAAAGAGACAAGACTGAACCCAAGTGTGATAACACAAAAGTCTATAAACAAGAAGTTAATGATGAGTAACTCCATTATAAGGCACAGTATACTGTGTTATATTGAGATCATAGAGTAAACAGATTGCCACCCAAAAAGGCTGAAGATGAGAGAACAGAATAGAAAGCAATAAAGCAGGAAGAAAAACAGAGAAGGGAGAAATGAAGGAGCCGTGGAGAGGATGACAGGTGAGCTGACAGTGTGGCACTCCAGGAAACGCAGTGAGAGGAGAGAGATGAGACAGGAATGTGGGGGAGGTGAAAGGTGCAGGAATGAGGTAATCCTCCTGCTGTTTCTCCTCTTTCATGATGCCAGTTTTCCCAAAAAACAGAGAGAATGAGAGGAGACGTTTATTTCCCGCTCTTCAAAACATGCTGTAAAATGTTCTCTGATCAAGTACATGATGCCAAAAAAGTAAACTAAGTTTTATTGGGCTGCAAATTTCCTAGAAACACAAGTAACAAAACAAAGCAGCTTTTCTGTTACCAATCCCAGCAAGCATTGGGACATTAGTAGTGTTAGATGGTATTAGATGAAGCGCATCAATCCAATGCATAACAAAGGCAACAATTAGCATAGAACTGAAGTTGATACAATTTACTTCATCTAAATGTGTAATAGTAACAAGGATGGCAGATTTTAAGTAATTGCAACTTTTTAAATTTAGCCAAGACATTTACATAAAATAATTAAAAGAATAAATTTGACTCAAATAAGCCTCTGGTAACACTGCAAAGTGTTGACATTTTTCAAGTTCTACAAACATTTCATTTTTACAGTAGTTTATAGCACTTCAATGTTTCTGCTTGCTGCAGTAAAATTACAGTAGATAGTTTTTAAAATATTTTTTCTTACCCACATTCCAAAAGAAGGATGATTAATGGAAGCTCAAAAGCAGACAAGACAACCAAAACAAAAGAACACCGAAAAGTTAAACTTCTAAATGAAACTTCTGTTAATGGGTCTGAGTCATAGAAATATTAAAACTTGCATGGATAACTGACTCCCCTCCAATTATCTTCAATCAGGACTTGAAAAGAACTTGAAAATGAACTTGGAAAATGTTCCAGATGTGTGGGAAGCTGTGCCAGCTTTCTTTTCAAGAATCCGGCCTAATAGACCCTATTAGGAAACATTACACTGTGTTCTGGTGGACATAGACTTTATTATCCTCAAAAAGCACTTTTTGGGAGTTTGTTAATTTATGGCACAACCAAAAACTGGCAAAAACAATAAAGTAAAATTGCAACTGTCAGTAAAATGGACCTTGACTCTTAACAAATATTTAAATCTCCACCTACATCAACAGACAATACAGGTTGCTAGCGCTAGCTTTTTTAAAGCTACATTGCTCATTTAACACTTGCTCAGGCGTTTTACTGCTTTAATTTGGGCTATATAGTTGATTACATATTTATGATTAATCATCTTTTCAGTGTTAAGATTATGGTAAGACGTATTATTAGGGAAGGCACAGTACACTTTCCATCTGCAGCTGTTGTGAGTGTACACAGTGTCCCACAGCACTAACAGTCCAGCCCACGAAAGCAGATAATTGGCTGTCCCTGCTGAACAGTCATTGTTTCCTGTCCCGGTACAGCAATCATTTACAGCAGCTATCACCTCTTCACCCAGATATATCAACCAATTACAGGTCAGCTTTTGTTTTTAAAAGTCTTTACAGTTGACACTCTAATCTCCTGTTATTAAGTATTACAAGGCAGCTTAACAGCCACTGAAGGTAAACTTTATTGTAATTTATTTTTGCCGTGTAAGAAATTAAAAAGCCCTGGTGTTACGTTTCTCGATTAACTAGGAATAATCAGTGTGATAGACAGCTCAAGCTGTCAATTCCCTTCAGCTAATTTTTGATTTTGTTTTCTTTCTTGTTATGCAGTACAATTCCCCAAAATATAGGGTATGTGTTTACATATTCGATAAAATATTAATAAAACAGTTTTTGGATGGAAATAACATTTTCAGCAAATTTCCTTATTTTTCTACTAATTTCTACTTGTGGAAAAAATGTGGGATGTTTTAATAACTTGTACATGCGTTAAAGATAAAAGCATTAATGATATATTACAGGTGACAATTCTTGGAAAACCACGTCACATTTTATTCATTCGGTGATGTTTTGTGTTAATTAGGCTATACATTTTTTCTTTCAAGGTTGCCATTTCAAAGCTACCGTTACTGCAATGGCCCCTTAGAATTCTACGCAAGCTTCTGTGTTGTCCAGTGATTGTCTAACTGGAGCCAGGAGCAGACGTCTGACTGAGCCTTTGGGAACAACATTCACTGAGCTGTGAGGATGAAATATGAAAGTGACAGAGAGAGAGAGAGAGAGAGAGAGAGAAAGAGAGAGAGTTGTTTGGTCATCTATTTTACCAATTCTCTGAAGCTGTAAAGAAAAGAAGGCATATTTACTTTTTCTGTAAATCTCAAATGTGTTTACAGTCCTTATGACCTCAGAAGTATTTCCATCAGGAGTATTTTCTCTATGACAACAAAGTGACAGCAGGTCAGGTGTGTTTGAACCACAAACACTACTTATCGCAGGAATAACTAACACAGTTCTGAAATGAATCTATGAGCAGTGGATGACCTTTATTCTAAATCATACTAGCAGTGACTGTAATCTAAAGAAAGCTGAAGTTTCTCTCTCTCAGGATGAGACGTCTGATCACATCTGCAGCTCTCACACATGGATCAATACCTACGAATGTTCCATCTGAGAACATCGATTTGCTGCTGGTTGTACTCCGCTGCTTTCACTGTTCTGATCATCTCACCATTACCATGAACAGAGTTCTTCATCTTTCTAAGTCTGAAACAAACTTTCAGTCAATATTACATCCCTGCAATGAACTTTTGGTGCATTGTGCTCTGGTGGTTACAGTTACAGTATACAGCATCTCTTCATGTGTGTTTCACATAAATAGTTTGTGATTTTCATAATTAATGATAAAATGTTCTGGCTAAAGGCTGATGCAACTACAATAAGAGTGAAACTACGTCAAACAAATGTTTATTAGATATAACTGCCATTCTTTGAGCATGTTAAATGATAAATGCATCAATCCACATACTGTTTAGAAAGAGCCAATCAAAGCACTTAAAGACTATTTTGTACTTTCCCTTCAGGCTAAAATTAAAGGCAACTGACCAATCAGAATCAAGTATTTCAGAAAGCAATTTAATAACAGTTACATAATCTTTCGATTTTTTGCAATGAGGTTTATGAGGTCTCAGGAGACCATGATTACATACAGATTTCAAATGACTTTATAGACCAGGGCTTTAACACTTAAACGCTCATTGACCTGTTTGCTTCCACAGCAATGGGGATTGCAAAAAATCTTTCCAGCTCTGCAGGATATCATTATAGACAAAGACACACAATTCAAGCCACATGTCTGGAAAGCTCTTTACAAACTATTGAAAATCAATATTAGTTTCACTTCTGGCTAGCATCTGCAATTCAATGGACAAATAGTACATCAAGAAATTGGATCCCATTGGAGATCAAGCAGACCAGCCTACCTAGAACGAGTCTGTGAATAGTTATAAATGTTCTTCGGTCCGGGCAGAGGACATGTTGGATGTTCTGTGATTATCAAACATAACGATCATCTCCTGGAACAACAGTTGCAGATGTCAAAATTTGTGGACAGACTTTAAACTTATTATACATTATCACCATTATATATTTTTGCCATCACATTTTGTGTATATATAAATGTTACTTGTTTTCTACAATAGTTCCATTGTATTCTTGGACATAGGAAAATATATCATTTTAAGTAAATGTTAAATGCTAACAACACAAATGCTATCAGTCGATACTTCAGACAACATACTTATTCCATGTATGGTTGTATGTAATGCACTGTAAGTCACTTTATAGCAGCACTTACACTGAATGGATTATTCGTTACTTTATATAGCAGTCTTTGACACCTTCCATTTAATTACATAGTATTTTGTCTTCACTTAAGCCCCTGGGTTAGCCAATAAACCATTGTTAACATCACACATGCAGCATAGCTTTAATAATATCTGATCCCCCACCTGCCAATCTCTCTTTGGTCTTTTGTGAGCTGTTCTTAGACTCACCTTACAAGTGTTCCCTTGACCTTTTACATACAGAATACATGCTGAACAATCGGTTACCTCCCAGAAGGCTCAGAGTTTCTTTTTATACTCTTAAATGAAGACATAGCGCCAACCATCATCTAGTATTAAACGCAGAGTGATAATATAAGCAAATCACAGCCAATAATACAGCACTTAAGATGCACAGAATTTATTTGAGGTAACATAATTATCAGTAATATATGTAATTAGATGACAGATTGAAACAGGTCACAGGAAGACACACAAAGAAATGAGACAGAGGTCTGTTTGAACTCTGTCACTGCAATGATATAAAAATAGAAATCCTCGTGGGAAGGAGCCTTCAAGGTGATCAAAGAAAGACATTATGATGGAGGCTGAAAATAATAGTAAAATAGATCTGTTTTCGGAGGGCAGCAGTGAAATCCATTTCCCTCGCTGGCTAATCCTTCCCCCCTCTGTCTTATAATCAGAGACAAACTCTTTTAGAAAATGAAAAGAATATGAAGTCAGCAAAACGTATTACTCGCTCCATATGGTGAAAGCTCAATATATATTCATATATATTCACTCTTTTTGAGCTCTCCTGGAATGAAAAGTTCTCTGTGTGTACGTGAGAGTGTGTGTAAGAGAGACAGAGACAGAGAGAGACAGAGAAAGAGAGAGAGAGGAATTCTATATTCCTGTTAGTGAACTCACTGAACGGAGAGGCCTCAATCTCATCCAGTTCTGCGGAGAGACTGTTTCATAAATATAGATGCGGATGGAGTTTGAGCCTTTTGAATACGCAGAACACGAACAGATGAGGGCAATGCAATGCAATGCATCAGCTCAGGATTAGAAAAATGATGATGCAGATCGCCTCATTCGTCCCTGTAAAAGCACTGTGTTTTCGATCACCTGCTTGTTCCTCGCTGTTCGGGGGGAGGGAAGGAAAACATGTTGTGAATCAACCTTTAAACAAGAAAGAAAAAGATTGAGACGTGATCTTATTTCTCAAGACTGCACGCAGACACACAAGTATTTCCTGTGGGGAATGCGTACCACCAATTTCCAGAGTGACAGGGGAGTTCTGGGAGACAGGATGAAACCAGTTTTGCAATGCTGCATTGGACAGAAGGGAATCTAATATGTAATTGTAATGGTGCTGATCAATAGGGAATAGATGAGTATTACAAAACACTACCACAGTTTAACTTTAACTAGACCTGATCAGGGGAGGATGAAAAAGAATGACAACAGCATTACGTTCAGAGGGCGAGAAAATACGCTATTATCAAATCATTTTGGCCCAGGAATCAAGTCTTAAAGGAACACTCCAAATGAAATGAAATGAAATGAAAATTGTCATCATTCTGTCACCAGACCCCCGTTTTTTCAAATCTGTGTTACTTTCATGAGTTAGGAACAACATAAGGTTGGTTAAATCATACTATTTTCATTTTTTAGTGAACTGCCCATATCAACATCACCCAACATCAAATACAAGCCCTGGGAGTTAGAACCACAGAATAATGCAAAGCATTATGTTAACAGGAACTTTTGCATTGTCCTTTGATACAAGTATGAGATTTCAAAATACAAACAGATGTTGAAATCTGTTGCCTTTACACTTTCTGATTCAATCAGCTGTGGTGTAAATGTCATGTGACTTGCATAGCTTGACTTTGATTGCAACAAAAATACAAGATAATAACTCTTTAAAATACTTTTAAACTATTCACAAAAGAAACTTGCTTTTGGTTCTAGATGGTGTAGTTACAGTATACCAGCAAGAGTTAACAGGGCTGTGCTAACAAGTTAAACTGTGACCCGCTGCAGCAAATAACCACTAAGCAATCGAAAGGTGTTGTACTGTTGTTCTGTTTGAAATGAATGTGAATGCACAAATGAAATATAAATGAATGTGTGTCTGCTTTGGCACTGGATACAGTGGGACATCAAATCAGCTTATCAAACAACACAAGGCTGACAATAATCAACTGCAATCAAAAGATTGCAGATGTAGTTGCTGATGTGATGGGGCAATGAAAGCATCCCATGAACCATCAGCTTCCTCTGTTTTACAGATTTTGTGAGTATGAAGGGAATGCGTGTTCTCCAAGCTCATTCTGTGCTGGTTGCAATGCATATTTCAGACCTAGATTGGTGTCATTAATGACACAACTGTTTAGAAAACAAATAAGACTGCTGGCTGCACTATTGACATGAGAAAAACACAGTCCAATTCACAAACGCCTTATTGCTTACCAAGTATTCCAAAAAGTGAGACTGGTTCCCACTGTAGAGCGATTCATTCCCATCCCGGTTTATTAGACGCTGTGAACTGTATTCCCCAGAGGAGACTGTAATAAAAAGGTCAGATTCAGTCCTAAAATAAAAACGCACAAAATAACGTGAAGGATATGAAAAGGAATGGAATAATAATGAAATGCTGGGCGTTGTAGATTTCATCAGGGCAGCGTAGAAACCCGTCTCCTAGCAACATGCAGTTTCCCATGTGCGAGTCTCCCCAGCATCTGTAAGGTCGGACACGCAAGAGCTTAATTAAAACAGAACAAATCAGTCTCAGGTTGGCTGTAATTGTAACACTGAGAGATCTTCCCCTTTGACCTTTCATTCGGATCCAGGCAATTGTTATTGGTGCAACACAGAACGAAACACAGCAATTTCTAACACTCCACTGGCCTTTAATATGTCCTTAAACAGAGAAAAGTGTTTGGGATAATTTCTAGTGCATGATTAATTGAAATTACCCTGCATGTTAAACATTGTTTTTTTTTTTGACTTGTGCAAGTATTTGCTTAAAAGTTGTCATACTCGTACCCATGTGCTGTTCTATTTTCTATGGAATCATATAAATCTTTTCTCAACAATGATAACTCAAGAGTCAACACTGATTTAATGGTCTGGTCACAGGAGTTCTTAAGCTATCTGTTATCTCCAGAGGAGGAAAAAGAGTAAACAAGAACAGATAAGATTTTTATCTTTTTTTTCTTTATTAAGAAGCAAGCAAATGTTTTCTAATGCAAAGGCTTTGTAATTTCATTACTTTTCAGTCGGCCACATCCATTTACAGTCCAAAATAAATGTAATTTACTGTAATATTAAGGAATTTGATTTTTACAGTTGTTTTACCTGTATTTTAAATTTTAAACTGCCTTGTGTTTTAGGTTCAGTCCAAATTTCCAAAAACATTTTCTGTTATTTTTTTTCAGTGTTCAATTATAAACCAGCCATATAAATTTCCAGCTCCCTGTTTGTCAGTTTTATAAATGAAGCATTGCTTTTACCTCATCCTCCAATCTCTGTGCCCTCTCCAACACTTCCTGCCACAGCACGTTCTTCCACTGTCTCATGAATGATATTTCTCTCCTCCAATGGCAAACAGGTCAAAAGACAGGAGACCATAGACAGGGCATTAAGTAATGTTCTGTGACATTTCAGTTCTGTAAATTGAATATGCCCGTTTCTGCCCTTTCCTCATTCAGAATTCTATTTATAGAACGGAAATGCAACGCTGTCAAATGCATGACAACAATAACCGCACAGCATGACCTATTCACTGTTACTCATCATGATTAAAGGATGTGCAACTGGGCAGAAAAAACAACATGTATTTAAGCACAATTGCTTGATGTGCGCATGGCAGCGCTTTATTCCCTGCTGACCTTTTCAGAGTTGAATAAGTCATAAAAGAATATTGGTAGCCCTAAACTGACCACACTGCATGCTAATTGAATCATAATAACCAATGTTAGCAGTGTGACTGCAGTTAGAATCGCTAATGCAATTAATTATTGTTGCAATTACTGTAGCGGTGGAAGCCCAGAAGCATGCGCTAAACCCAAGTAAGCAGTATTTCTGACCGAACGCAACACGTCAGATTAAATTCTGCCCTAATAAAAAGAAAAGGGCAGCAGTAGGTCATTAACAAACGTCAACCTCAACAGTGTCGGTACACGTCTACCACGCTGTTGCGATACTTAACCGTTATCTCCCAACAGCCTTCCACACAAGCCCAGTGGCCACTTCATTATATATTCAATTCAATGGCTTTTGTCATTTTTAATAACACACCGAAAGCTACAGTGGCTAATGTGGTCTTCATTGTGAGCATTTTCATTAGCTCTTCTTCTCTGGCATCTCCATCCCTCTTAAGCCCCGTAAGATCCGCAGAGGGACTTATCTCAAATCCGGCTCGCCGCAGGATCGTGCCAGGCATTAACGACTTCTCCCCCTCTCGTAAATCTGCCAGGTCATTTCAATTAACATTTGCCGAGGTGTCCCAGCGCCTCGTTCTGCACTCAGAGTGGGCAGCTCTTATCCCACACTCTAAAGGTTGCATTTGCCATGCTTGGCTGTAAGTGGCGGTTTCAGCTTCAATAAAGTGCCTGTCTGTTGCTCAAACGCTCCATTCATCAGTCTGTATGAAACGAGCAGCGGATGAAACGATTATTGCCGCGCCCTCCACCAAATTCCTTTAGATTTGTTTTTTAAAGTTTTTGCAGTTCATTTTGGATGTTTTTAAAGCAAATCATGCATTAAATGAATGCAAATGTGGCTTGTTGGTATAATCAATCACTCTTTAGGCATTTATGGTGCATTTGAATGCTTTTATAGAGTCTCCTATTAAAGTTCAGGCTGTTAGGAATAAAGTATCGGTACTATGGGCCATTTGATACAAAAGTTGACTTGTGTTGTAATGGAGAGACATTTGAGTTATTATTCCAGCACTTTCTCTTCACATATTGATGAGGTCCAGGTCTGTTGTCATTTCATGGACTTCGTGGACTCAAATTTGTCTTCCCACTAACTTTTACTTGTAGTTACTCATAACAAAATCTTTTCAGAATCACATTAGCTCTGTTGTCTTTCTTCAGTCCCTGCCACAATGTTTACTTTGTGAAAGAATATATTACATGCAAAATAATAAAAATATAGCCCCACAGACAATGAGAATTTTGACTGGCCCAGACTGTGAAGGATATAAATGTCATTAGAATTGAAAAGTAATAAATGATGAGTAAAGTGTCCATTTTATGATTCTAATAAAAGTGCTTGTGTTTTATTGCACTTACTTTTGGCACTTTGGTGTAAACACAGCATAATGTATATAACATTCTATAATGTTTTTTTTCTCAAGAACAACAAAGAATTCATATACCCAATATAAAATAAATATTTTGGATGTAAAACAAATTAAAGTTATACATTATAAAGTACAGTAAGCAATGGCTTTACATTGGTATCTGGAATATATCAATTATGTGACCTGAAGCAGACAACAACTTATAATCAGATATCACAAATATATAAAATATATTTTTATGAAAATCCACAAAAAATGAAAATAACCAATTCATTTACATTAGCTGGCTACATAAAATGCTCATTAGTGCCCTTTAGTGGACAAAAAAATTGAGAGCGGTGACTTTAGGCACATTCTGGCATTTGCTCAGCAACTTTATGTTCAAAAACAAGTTGTGTATTTGTCAGAACAGCAGGCTCTTATTTCACACTATTTTTCAAAATTCTGAATTAGCTTTAGGAGCCCCTAAACAGAACTTTAATCCAATTTAACACTGTGCTTATATTTAGACACATTTCCCCTCAAAAGTACAGCATAAATTGCATTCCAGCCTCCTCTTTTTGCCATTACCCAAGTCAGACGAAGATGTAAATTAAATGCAAGTCAAATAGTCAAGAGGGTCATTAATACTCATGCCTAATTAATTTAACACCCAACTGTTACCATGGCAACCATTACACCATATAAAAATGATGTAGTTATTTATAAAAGGATGCCTTAAAAAATGCATTATTTCGACGTTTCCTGGTTTCTTTGACACCAGTTAAAAAGTGTAATTTAATTTGTAAATGTTGTAGCTATAAATTAAAACTAAAGAAATTTCAATGAGACTCAGTTTTAATATAAACAAACAAAAATATATTATCTATGGTCTATAAGTAATTTACATTTCTCTAAATTATACCCAAACACAGAGACCAGACTTCATTGCACTGGCCTAAATTTTATTAGAAATTAGCCAATTGTTTCCAAAAGCACCAATTTAAAGAGAATCTCTGCCGAGCAAACCTTAAACACAAGTAGCTTCATTGAGGTTCTCACTGACTTCAAATTAATCTTAACACTAGGGTAAAAAAGAAAACAGCAATGGGTATCTAATGCAGTTGTATATAAACTATATATTCAGTTGGTATAGAGTTTCTGTGCCTGTGATATTAAGGAAAACCATAACATATTTATATATGGTTTTATACTTTAAAAACCCTGTCAAAACGCATCAATCACACTGACGATTGCTTAAGAATTAAAACCGACTGACTGACAAAACAGTTTTTCTATTAATCAATCTATTGAGTCTAGATGTTATAATTGCATAGCCTGCTGAACCAGCTTCCTTTCTGCTTCTTGATATCTTGCTGAGGCAATACAATTAAAAAGTGAAAACTAATAGCTGGCAAGTTTTCATACCACATGTCATGTGGACAGGAAGCAATCAATGCTCACAGCTACCCAGACTGAAGTTTACAACGCCACAATTCTCATTTATAATGACTCAGCATTTTCCTGCGACCAATTACGAGCTGTCTGGTACTGAGGGAGAGGAATAAGAAGTCATGATGCGAGCGTGGGATGTTGTGTGATGTTTTCCCAAACATCATTTAAAGTCTATGTGAACCAGAAGTTGCAGCACAACTTCAGTGTTCTGACATAATACAATATTAAAAAAAAATGGAGGGTGTGGCTTGATTTACTTTGACTGTTGGATTTAATGCCTGTTGGAGGGGTGTGGTTAATGACTCTGGCTCCGCCCACAAACCAGGCTGATGTCATCGGAGGTCTGCCATTACAGAAGAAGCACAGTTTCAGCTTTGATTGAAGATTGACAGCGCATATAAATAATAAAACTAAATGTGCATGAGTAAATAATTTATAATAAACATTGCAGTATTACTTAAAAATAGTAACCATGACCCGTGCTGGAAAAATAAGTTGGAATAATGCACGGGCTAATTATGATCTACAGGCAAAACAAGTGAAAAAACAATTTTGCTCTAATTTGAAGTTTTCACAAAAATAGTTCATTTATCGTTCTTTGTCTGTCGTAATAGTACTTAAACATCTAGAATTATGTTTATTTGTACGTTGTCTGAGGTGAACTTTCCAAAATCTATTCTTTGCTTTAGTAATTCATGTAAAATTGCCAATTTTTCCTGTTCTTTTTTTAACAATGTGTGATTCATTTAATTTTTGTCTGATTCCAAGAAAGCATGCATCATTTAAACATTTTAATGAAGAATGTAAAAATAAAAACTTTAAAAATTGTGACTCATTTTACCAGCATGGGCTGTACATATATTCCAATACAACTACATTACATCTATATATATCTAACATCTCATTTCAATGTGCATCATCAAATCAGATGTGTCCACAGTATCTTTAGACACCCTGTTACATGTAAGATATATTTATGTCCATTTAAGCCTAAAGCAGACTGAAGAGAGGCACTTACCCATCTTAAACACGTTTACAGGCTGTTTACACAGTCAGTGTAGGGGGTAAATAAGCATATGCTTGTCTGACAGGCAGCCAGTGGGGAACTAGATTAGATAAGATGTTACATGAACAAGATTAAATTAGAGCAGAGGACAAAATCCCACGGACATCGACAGCAAGTCTGCAGCAGGTAACTTCACGGCTCACAGCACATGCCAGGAGGCATGGAGGTGTCATACTCTATAAGATGCATGTTCTAGTTATCTTGTCGTGCCCTTGTATTGTAAGCCACACACACTTACGGTCATGCCAAAGCATCATGTAAAACAAGGGAATGAGAGAATGCTGAGATGCGGAGGGTGGGGCCCTGCATACAGCCACAAGCTTTGTTATAACAGCTTTGTCTGAATAAATCAAAGCAGTTTCATTATTTATAGCCATATTTCACCCACAAATGATAAAACCAGTCATGGCCTTCACTCTAATGTCATTGCAAGATGCACAGCTTTAGATTTTTCCTGTGGAGCACAGAAAAAGAGAAATTATGAGGAATACAAATTAAACTAGAACAAATTTACAGATTTTTGAACAAAAAATAGCAACCAGATCATTCTTCAAAATTTCAGCGTTTGCGTCCCATAAAGAAAGTCAGTCATGAGAGTTTAAACAACAATGACAATGAGGCTGATTAAACAATGACTGAATTTTTGGCTTCAACTATCCCTTTAAAACCGTGAGGAGAGGAAAGGCAGAGTTCACCGTACGCTTTCGGCAGCTGAGTGGGATCCAGGTCACAGAGCGGTAGAGGGTCTGTGAGAAGGTCTCCCTGGAAGGTTTTGTCTTGATACCCAGTAACCCTACATGGGTGACTGTGATTCAATTTGCTTCTGTTGGTAACACTGGAGGGGTGAGGAACTCTGACTTACTGCTGGGATGGGAAAGAAGTGGCGCTTAAAGAATTGTATGCGCTGAGAGAACGTGAAGTTGGGGCAGTGAATGGGCAGGCCATTCATCACAGAGGGTAAACCAGACACAGAGCCTTGACAACACTATAGTCTCTGATCCTAAAGCTCTCATGAAGCTTAAGGACATTAAAGGCATTGTGGAAATGATTATGACATAAACTGCAGTACTGAAACCCAAGCGTCTTGTTAGTTTGCTAGGTTACATTCACCTACGCACGAATCAGCTAAACAAACACAAGCGCTTTTAAAACAGTCAACTGTCAGTAAGCTATTTTGCATATGCATACATGATATCACTCTAATCGGTTTCAGCGTTTGTATTTGGTTTTGAGCTTTTCTATGTCTGACATTCAGCCACTCAGAACAGCCAGAATGGCTTTTTAATGAATTTCTAATTTAGCGCAGCAAACAACAATCAAGGCAACATCCATCTGGCCTGCAGCTCGTCTCCCATATAATTGAGAAAATATTTCAAATGGCAGAGAATTTCATTAACACCTTCTGATAATGTTGATCATACTGCAGGACAATTGCCTAGGGTAGCGCTGGTTACATTCTGTGTAGAGGGAAAGGGGCTTTTCGGAGTGAATGAGGCTGAATGAAAAAAAATAACCTGACCCTCTGGGGGAAAAAAAAAAAAAAACACCAAAAAAAAAAAAACACAGGACCGTCCACACAGGTCATACTTCATTATGAAACTGTCGTGTGCACACTGCATTTAATTTACTGACCAATTTGGTTTGCAAGAGCACCCGGTTGAAGGAATAGACCTCTGTGACAAGCGCGCTCAATTTCCCACCAGGCTTAACTGCCTCCTGGGCGAGTTTCATCGGGGAAAAAAACTTTAGATATAGCACTTTAACAAAAGAACGCCTGTGATGTCTCTGCAGGGGCCATGCACTTAAAATAGCCCTGAAGGGTGTAAGCAATTTTTCTGAACCTTGGACAAAACAAGCGCAAGGCTGCTTTTCTGATATTAATGAAAAACATCAAGCTACGCCTGAGTCACTTGGTTTCCACCGGCCAGATTCCCTGCATTAAACCTCCCTTTTTCATTGGCCGGTACAGTTATTTCATCCCTGACTGAGTCAGCAACACTCTGTATCCATTCACTGCCAGCTGTATCTCCTTCATGCCCGCTGCAATTTGTGTATCATCACAAACACGTTCAGACGGACAGATGTGGATTCACTTGTACACAGCAGGGTTACTTACTGTTACTTCCGAGTCTGTCGAAGCGCATGTGTGGATGTAAACACTCGTCTTCACTTTTCTTTTCTTAGTGTGGGGAGATCCAGGGCTCTGCACAGCTTGATTAAGGCTTTGGGGGAAAAGACGACAATGTAATTACATGGATTGATTACACAGGGGGAATTGGAACACAATGGGCGTACATCACAGGCAGTGTGTGCGGGAGCGTGAGAGAGAGAGACTTGCAATTACGCTGCTAAATGTTGCCACCACCTCATGTGAGAAAGGGAGTGCAACCATGCAGTGAGTGAGAAGACAAACTCAATAGTTCAAGGGGAAAGAGGCTTGTGTTTTCACTCCTATGCAAATTCAGACACAAGTCAGTCAGTTAGTCAGTCAGTGAGTGTGGCTGCTGGGATCTGCATAACCCAAACCTTTCCATTTGTGAGTGAGCTTTCCATTTAAAAGCAACCTCAATGTGCATCTCCAAAAAAGGAAAAAAAGAAAAGGCAGTGTAATGGCTGGCCAAATTATTTTTCCTATTTACAAATAATATTCACACATAAGAACACCAAACAATAAAGTTTTGACATTTTAGTTTCTCATTTGCCACTGCAAGACCAACTGTTGCTATGGTGATCAAATTTTTTAGGAGCGACTCCCAAATTCTTGCAGTGTGTACATGGCGTAAAAGGTAAACAGCCTAACCAATGTTTCAATGTTGTCAGAACTCTGACATCAGCTTCATGACTTAATGAAACGCTTTCAAATCGTAGACTGAAAACCTGCTTTTAGGAGCAGTAGAAACAGAAGTTTGAAGCACCGTCAATATCACAGTCAATACCACCTTCACTCTGGGGAGCTCAACTGCATTAGCAGAGCAAACAACACTTGACAAAACAACATTAACAGAAAGTACATTTCTAAAAAGCACGCTAGATACCAACTGTACCATAACATTAAAAGTGTGAACACCACAGCATAAACAAATAACAATGTTCTGAAAGGCACTCATGACTAAAGTGCACTGGGCCACTAGGGGTTTCCAACTGAGAACAAAATTAACCAGAAACAAACTAAAATTAAACCAAAACAAATTGACTGTTTAACACTTTTTATGTAGATTTGTTTTACATACGTACATATATTAATACACACACACACACACACACATACATATAGGCTGCAGTATATATATATATATATAATGCAGCTAGATAAAGCAGTTACAGTCTTAAGCCAGTGTTTCGTGTCACTCACATTGTGTTTCATGAGGACGTCAATTGAACAGACATAGAAACACCAAAAACAAGATTATTCATTTCCATCTCTAATTTCATGAGTATGGGAATGAGAATTTTAGACTAATTCAACCATTTAATTCAACCTGCCCTTATATAACAAAAACAATCTTTTACGTTCAGTATTATGATTCAAAGTAACTTTGCTGATTTTCAACAATTTGGAGGGCCAGGAAAAATATTTATAACTAGAAACAGGGTAAACAATGAAAACTTGCTATGAAAATGTTATTTTCCTATGTATTTTCCTGTTGTGAACTCAATATACTTCAAAATATCAATTTGTTTCAAGAGATTACAAAGTGTCTTTTCTTAAGACAAACAGTCCTGGAGACGAGATGAGAACGTTTATAATCTTGGAACATTTACATATTCTAGGCAGATGATTATTTACTGAAGTCACTCATGAGAAATGAAATGTTCCGGTAGACAAATAGTAATTCATTTTTGGTTTGAGCTTTAAGTACCTAAATCATCATTGTTAGAGTATCACTCAGTGTAAACAACTGAATAGACTTCTCTTCCTAAACATAATCAAACATGTTGTTCTGCATTCATTCATTTTATATTTTATTCAAACCAATGATGATAGAATTTAAAGCATATCAGTGACCATACATGAAAACCAAATTAATGATTAAGGTTGAATAAACTCACAAACACACCTTGTTCTGTTTTAGCTTATTAGCTAGCAGAGGTAGGTGGGGGTCAATAAGCCACAATATTAACCACTGGCTTTAAACAGTGGGGGGACTCTATTTGTCTAGATGGCATAATTACTCCAACCCGGTGTGTCGCCTTTTTTGAATCCCATCTACGCAACTTATCCTGCACTTTCTGAGCCAGTGGTGCAGAACCCTACCAAGATACACTGAACACCTGTCCATGACCCTCAACAAATGGTGTTCATGAGAAACAGGCTTCAGCTGGCTCATCGAAACCATTAATCTGTGAGTTCTTGAGCAGTTGAGATGGCTCAGACACGGAGGCATGGCTGTACGGTGTCTTTTTCTCTTTCAGAGTGTGTGGAGGTTTGTGCCTGGCAAAGAAGCGGGTGAGATAATCCGGGTGCAAAGAACCACCTTATGAGCCTTCCATTAGTGTTATTATATTTATCCATCTATTGAAAGAACTTTTATTGGTCACAGACTGGGCCTTTAATGGCTCTCTAGTCTGTGACCAATGTCACAATGCCATACTAAAATTTTACAACATGGGGAATAGAAGAGAAGTGGGTAAAGAATTTTTTGTAGCTCTAGAAAGATATTTACCATACAAACCTATAGTGCTGTTTCTTCTTGTGGTTTTAGAAGGCCTCACCTGCTCTAGAACCTCAGGTAATGTGTCTCTGAAGACCCAGGTGACATTTCTCCAGGTTAGCAGTAACTAGATCCGTGTCAACACACTCAAAGGGCATTTCAATTACTGTTGGTGGCACCAGGGGGCTGTGGGCGGCTTCTGTGGGATCTGTGTCTGCTGGCATCTCACGCAATCGACAGAACTGTTTAACCCCTCATTCCATACCTGACCGATGAGAGCTTCTCTGCTTTTCTTCATGCTCTGATTGTCCACCAGTTTCATCAGAGTGTGTGTTGATACCTCTCCACTAAAGACACGATAGCCTGTGATGGTGGGAGAAAGTGGAAAGGCTTCAAAATCAAATTGTATCAAGTTGAATGATATGAATTCACAAAATTGAATCTGTAAAGTTTGATATCTGTAAAGTTCATAATGTAATGCATGTTTTAATAGACTTCATAAAGTTCCTACTGCTCAGGATCTCCAGCAACACCAAGGTTTTGGGGTTCGATCCCAAAAGACCACACTTACTAAAAAAGTATATCCTTAATACAGTGCAAGAATCTGCCAAATGCATTCATGCAAATTTGTGTTGAAGTATTTATGTAAAGTTTGCAAAATGAGCATTCTTTGTAAGAAACTTTATCGAGCTAAACCTGACAAAAGCAGCGATTAGATATTACTCTGATCCATTGGGGCCCACTGAGAAATGAAACAGGAGCTAAAGAATATCAATGAATGCAGTGTTGACAAGTTATCAATGTTTGGCAAGGGTAACTGTAAATAAAGTGAATGATAATAATGTAGAAAGGTAATCTGGCAGCCTCCCATGCTATTATAGAAGTCATGTCCTTTTTATAATTAGTTTGTACTAAAGTTTAGATCTCCTAGAAAGTTTAGAAACTACTTCCCATGAGGAGAAAGATACACTTGCCAGGCGATTTCATCAGTATCGTTATGAAAATGAGACGGCTCAGGTTTGACGAAGCGAGTCTTTGCACACCTGCTGAATGGGCAAGTAAATGAATTGAGAAATAATGTGCTTTTCCAATAAAACACCAGGCTGTACATCGCATCCGCTTTGATCTGCTAGTCAAAACACAAATGCTCTGTAGAAGCTCTTTTATTTGCCTCAGCATTCAACTCATCTTTAAAGATGTAATTTCACAAAAGGTAGTTTCGTTATAGCGCCTGTGTTGCGTTTCCTTCAGGTCACGTTACTCAAAACGTTGCCATCAAAAACTCCTTTAGACTTCAGCATGTATCTAAAACTTTAGAGTGAATTTCCAACCACTAATTATTGACCGTAAAGTGGAGATGAGTACAAGATTCAAGGCCCAGAAACGACTGTACAGGCAGAAGCGACCCGTTAATGTTAAAAGACATTAAAATTTACAACACATCAGATCTTGGTGAGGCAGCAAAAAACAGCTGCTCTAAACTCTCGCATTTGAGTAAGTTCCTCAACTGAATCCATAAATCCACCATGAGCTATGAAAATTGGGTCAGTTCAAAGACTTTGAGCTATCGCCTCCATTTCTCTATCAATCTCTGTGGTACAATCTAAGACAGAGACTTCTGCTATGTTCCTCATTTGTACAGCCCATCTTCACAAACAGCCTTTATCTGTGTTAATGATCCCAGATCCAACTACCACCTTGAGAGCGTCCAGCTTATCTGCAGTCAGACAGGCCTGCCAGCAGCTCAAGTGCACCTGGGTGCATCTCTGCTCCTGTTGTCCCTGTTCACTGACATTATCAGCCCTGAGCAAGTGATGAGAGCGGTTCTCCTTCCCTATCGCACACACATATCTTTCACCCCACAGGTCTTAAATGACTGCAACATCCCCACACGCTTCAGAGCACACACACACACACACATACACACACACACATACACACAATTGTAATGCTCCACAGAGTCACTGCCAGAAGTCATGAGGCATAACACAAAATTGTAAGGGTGGGCCGTAGCCCCCATAACTCCACCTATCCACACCCAGACAGCGGCAGAACAGATGAAAATAACTTACAGTACATTATAAAAATGGTCATTCTGATCCTTGAATCTGATTGGTCAATAAAGCCATGACTTAATTGTCCAGCTACTGTACTCATTTTTATCATTGTGCAGCACCCCGACATGATCTTTATGTTTCTTAGACATATACATTTCGAATTCTAGACTTCCATTCTTTAAACGTCCTCTGTGTTATCCAGCTTGTTAATCTTTCCCCTCATAATCCCCTGGAAATCTGAAAACTCACCTTTTCAAGGCACGTCATTGGGCGTAAACGCCGCCGGCGACATCAGGGGCTCGCTCTCTCCATTAAACAGAGCTTCACACACATTTCAGCCATCTGAAGAATTCCTGTGAGACAATGGAAAGGTCAGGGTTGTAAGTTAATAAAACATACATTTCACTCACTGTGTCGTGCATCCCGGCTGCCGCTCCCTGCTGTATTTGCATTTCTGGTGGTAGTCAGCAATTCGCCGTCTCTCGCCTCCTGCGCCGGAGTCTGAGGAACGCTGAGAGGAAATGATGGCTAACAAAACGGCCCTCCATGTTCTTCCTGCTATCTTGCTGGCAAAAAGCCTGTTTTTGCTGTTGTGAAGCAGGTGGCGTATTGTGGCGTGTTGTAGTGCGCGGGACACGGCATGGACAGATCTGCCACGCACGTTCTGTGATAGTCTGCAACTCATGCTGAGAATGTGTTATCATGCCAGCCTGCAACTGCTGTCTCCTCTCACCTAAAGATCTGTGAGGAGTGTCTCAGTACGGAATGGAGGCAAAAAGCAGGAAGCAGAAACACTTGTCTGGCATTTTATTTTACACCCGTGACTCTGGTAAATTTTGGAAGCACCAGTGACTCATAAAGGATGCAATGTCTTTTTTTAAGCCTGTAATGCCTCTTCCAGTTTAATTTAAGCCAATTTAGCTTGCATCTTCATTGTATTTTGCAGCTGTAGAAGCATGTAATTTGTCTTGTGTTCTGATAAAATAAACTTGCATTATTGCATCTTGCGTAACACGCTTGTTAAAACACAACAGAGCGGATGCGCCCTTAATAAAAACAATTGCTTTCATCGATGTGAGGTGTCAAATCAGAAATGACAACAAAACCTGATTAATGAAATTACTTGCTTATATAAGAAAGACTTGCTTATATGCTAACAATAATACTAATGAAAAATGCAAAGCACTTCTTTCCTCTCCACCAATACACCAGATGACCTTGATTTCTTGTAATGTTTAACTCATTTTTGGAATTTGTAGGCATTTTTAAGAATATCAGGTGAACTTCATTCTATTACTGCCTCGCATTCAAGTTCAGCTCCTCTATCTGTATCTAGAAAAAGTGCTTCTAGATATAGGAGCATCTGTGGACCTCAGGGTTGGAGACCCCTGCAGCCACAGGGCCGTAATCCGTTCTGGTAAGAGATAAAAAAGGGTCATGCCTGATATACATCCTGCTAATTTCTCACTTCTACATTTTCAATTGCACCAGACAGCAGTTTCTCTTTTCTTTAATGGGCCTGCAGATAACTTTATTAATGAAGCTCACAGTATGCCACAGCCATACCAAGCATGTACTGTATAACATTTCCAAGCAGGAGCACCATTCTGGGGATTCAGACTATGGCTGTAATTAACATTAATAGGCATGTAAAAGGACATGGTGATTCAGTAACGCTAAATGTCTAATGACCTTTATTAGCTTCCCGGTCGCTGATAGCGCTGTGTGAACAGACACTGCATCTGCTGGGCCATAATAAAAGTCAAGGGCTTTCTTTGCTGCCTTAGAATGTACATCTGTAACAAAAGATTAGTTCTTCCTCTATTACAACACAAATAGCTGTTGTCTTTCGTAAATCTTGATGTTCTGCCAAGGTTTCTACCTTGAATCCGCTTTGTATCTTAAAAATGTCCTTAAAGACACACGCACAAGCTTAATGACTCTCAATTTTCCTTAAAATACTGCAGCATGATCTTAAAGGGTTTGTCCAAAATCATCTACACGTTTCAAACCTGTATGACTCCTTATCTACAATAGAATATGTACATTACTATCTATCTATATCCATCTTTATCAAACTTTCTTCTTACACATAGACAGACATACACACACTCACACACACACACACATTCCACAATTATACAGGGCAGTGATTCTGATATTGTAGCTACAGAAACAGTCATTCAACTGTTTTGGTCTTTGACAGACTGCAATAGCAACAGACTGCAGTATTGCAAAGCTCTCCTATGTGGTCTTCCCTGACTAGACTGCAAATTATCCCAAAGTGCTGACTAGCAACAGAAGCAAAGCATACATTACATCCGTTTTAAAATCTCATATTTTGCTTCCTATAAATTTCAGACTTGATTTGAAATGTTTATGGTGCTCTCTAAATGGGATTGCACATAAATGCATATCTGATATGCTTAAAAGGCACATTTCCAGCCGTACTTACAGTCCTCATTAGCCTTGGTTATTTTTCCAAGGATATATGGATTTACACTTAAGAAATGAAGATATAATTGTAGACAGTGCCACGTGGTGTTGGGGTTTCCAAAAGACCTCTGGCTATTCAAACCTGTTGATATCTGTAAACAAAACATAACAGAATTCACTGTATTCATTAAGCTACTATTCAATTTAACTCCATTTACCTGTGTATGTCTTTCTCTCTTCTTAGAAACGCTAGTATTTCTTTACCATGTATCAATTTAGTGCAAACTTAATTACTTTTGTGGTGCGCCTTAGTTCTTCATTTTATGCTTCAGTTGTACGGCTTGTCAATTTATTCTTATTTAGTTTTAATTTATTTGTTTTACTCTTGACTTTTTCTCTTCTGTTTGACATGCCGGATTTGTGAAGCTCTTTGTATTGCTGTTTGTATAACAGGAGCTATTTAAATGAAGTCTGAATTGAGTTTCAACCTCTGGGAAATGAGGCCAGCAGTTCTGATTGTCCTGACTGACACAGTTTGTTAATAAAGCAACAAAACATGTGTAAAATCCCATAAGCTTGAAAAGCGCTAACGATTGAATGGTTTGTTTTGGACACTTGGCTTGCCATCTAACATTTGAGTTGCTTGCCAAGTTCTTTGGTTGGTTTTATTTTTATTCAGCTGAAAGAGGCAGAAATTGAGATCGGTCGTGGCAGTTTGGGTCAACGGATGCTCGGCTGAACTTCCACAGATTTACACACTTTTAACAGCGCAGATAAAGTTTAGTGAAGTCAGATTCACAGCCATTATTGGCCAAGCAATTTTCACTCGCTTCCATTTGACTGGCTCCCAAGATTTAAATTAGATTCGAGTTTCCTGAAAAAAACACCAGCGCTTGCAAGGCAGTAAAAGAATGCAGTTAAGGTTTTAAGTAAGATTAGGTTTTAGGCTTTGGTTCTGTGTAAATGAAATGCCACGTCAAAGCTGATATTGTTGTAACACTCAGCACCTAAATATTAAAAGCAACATACTATATAATAAAAAACTGTCTTTGCAGTGTATATGCAGCTATAGATGGTTAGATAGCAAATATTACAATGACTAGTGCTTCGATTTTAAAAATTACAACAATGTACGTCTACAGGAGATTTCCAAAATTGATAAGACTAAAGATAACAAAAACAGACAACAAGGCTGAAATGTCTGCAAAAAAAGCAGAACTTGACAATCAACAATAAATGGTTTGAAAAGAACTGCAGAAATAACAATACAAAGAATCTTAATCTACGTTTGTAGATTAATAAAGAGCTGCTGTTTTGTGAGCAATTAGCAATACAATATGCACAATATACACTTTAAACTGCAGGTCTGATGTTGGTGTAGGAGGTACAACTATGTACTGATGTGTAACAGAGGGCACAGAGTGTAAAACATTGGTGTGGTAACACTGTAAACACTGTAACACTGAGCATTAATAGCTCAATGCATTCTGAAAAAACGTACAGATTTAAAGGCCAAGGTGGGATATAAACAAATGACCTCTAATGCGTGAATCAAATAACATTCCTGGAGGTCTAAGCTAATTCTCTCCAATTGTTACATGTTAAAGAGCAATATGTCATCTTTATGTTTCACAGTTTTTCCTGTGTGGGGATGGAAAAATTGCTTCTTGACAATGTAAGCTTAGCGAGTTCTGGCTCCGAGCAGAAACAGGTCAAAGTTTGCTTCAAACAATCAAAAGGGGGGAAAAAAGAGGAAGGATTTCCATCAGGCTGACAAATCATCTGACATCGTGCCCCAAATCCCTACATTTTCCCGTCTGCCATTTACCCATAATGCTGTCTGCCAGACAGTGGAACAGACCACACTGCTGGCTGGTTAGCTGAGCGTGGGTTAGCGAACAGATCAATGGCTGGCATGCTGTAGATCTCACTCTCTGTGCAACAACCAAGACCGTTTTGCCATCCATTCTTTTCAGTATGTGAAAGAGTTCCACAGTGTACAGCTTACCTCAAAATAACTATTTCCTTTAACCCATATTCTATTGTATTTCTTTCCCTTGCTATCCTACTAACCTGTTCTTACTTTTTTACTTGTGACTCTCTCTGCTCTAAAACGCCCATCTCTCCTTTCTTTCTCTTTGCCCTTTTCCCCCTTTAGTGGCACTTATCAGTCGTCAGGCAGTAAGTAACAAAGTGTTGTTCATTAAAAGCCAGGCATCTGCTCTGGGTCCAACAGGCATCCTATAACTATAAGCCATTAAATGCCACCCTCTGAGGAGCCAGTACAACACAAGAGCCACTCTCAAAGAACAGCATAAAAGCAAATAGCTAGAAAAAAGGAAGAGTGAAAAATAGAGAGTCAAGTGTGTGAAGCATGTTTACTTATTACGACTGTCCTTGGCTGCGTGTGTATTCACACAGGGAGCGTTTGAATGCATCACATCAGAAGGAGTAAGAACACAGCGGCCTTCGTCATGTTTGTTTATGTATCATCTAATCTCTGATCACAACTGTCTGGCTGAGTATATACCGTACATGTGACACCACAATAAACACAAGGGCATTTATAACAGACACATGAAGTGTCCATCCATCAGTGCTCTGCTCCGTTCCAAACCTAGTGAACCGTCTCATTGACTTCATAAGCAGCATCCTAACCGACACAATCCTTATAAGTGTCTACTACATGGGCAGCACTTTAGCATTGCGCTGAAGAGATGCATGCTCCTAAACTAACAGTCTGCTATTTTAACAGCCAAAAAAAACACATTGTATTGTTGTTGATACTGTGCAATTATACAGTTAAGTACCCAGTAATATTAACAATTTACAATATGTACTTACTACAGGGTTAATAAGGGTTGCATAATTATGCATAATTAAATGATATTATTAAGGTATGTAACATGTCACAAATCACTGCAAAATAAATGGGACCAAAAACAAATTTTCAGAATATTTAATATAATATGTAATAAATAAATAGAAATATAATATGTAATACTTAATTGCATTATTACTATGGGTAACCATATTCTCCTCATGGAAAGTAACACTCAAAATCACCTACACTATGGAAGCCAGCCAGCAGTCTTTATGAGCATTAGCTTAGTATAAACACAACAAGACTTCACCATGATGAATAAACGCGTGTGTGTGTTCATATGAACTCTAAGCCCAGATATAAAGCCATGCACAGTGAAGGATGACTGCACTGCAAGGCTGTAATTTAACTGTCACAATAAATATGGCTATACGTGGCACCACCTATCAGAACGAGTGGCCTCAGCACTTAATACAGACACAAGGCAAGGATGTCGTGCGTTTGTCGATCTGGAAAGTGTGAGTGGAGAGAGCTTAGTATGGAATTAATGTCATGACAGTAAATTGAAACTGTGATTGTGGTCTGTATGACACTCCTGTAGGACTATACAGACACTATAAAGACAGAAATAAATAAACAGATTTTGGCAGGGCTTGAATTTAGAAACTATGTTTTATTGTATTTATTCTCGCTCTAAATTCTTAAAAGGTAAAACAATTTTCTGTTTTCTATTCCTGAACATGCAAATAGTTTTAACCACCTAGACTGAGTAATACAGTTCTATCAGGGCACCAACATTAAAGCTTTAAAGATAAAAAAAAAGTTTCTTTTTTAAATCTAGTAAAAGTGTAAATCTTTCTTGAAAATCGTTCTATTCTTTTAAAAGGCATAAAAATGTTACAATTATTTTACAAAATAAGCACTGGATATTATCATAGTCCTTATCGCTGAATTCCTCACATTATAAGCTATAAAAAGGGAGAAACACCGATCAAATCTAACTTGCATGCAGTATGTGGGTTGAAAGATGAAAGAATTCAACTGGATTCCTCTTTTTCCACTTGTCAAGGCGTTCTTGAATTATGACCAGGTATTTTGTTAAAGCAGTGCATTTTCATCTGCTAACCTGGGCTCTCAGATACACAAGTGGCCGTGTACCTCATGGTAACATAATCCTGCCTTATTTACTACCCAACAAGCTATTAGTCTCAATATAATACCATTATATATAATACATATTTCAATTTTCCATATTACTGATACCAATAGCATGGCTATGTTGACCTCTAGAGACCAATCATAAATTTACCACAGCTAAATCTAACATTCACACCGTAATGTACCTGTACAGTCACATGGAACAAGGTTCTGAAAGGTTCTGGATTTGTTTGGGCATACGGCAAGAACAAAAACCCACCCTTCACACATCCTTGAAATGCAAGAAATATATATGTGTGAGCTGAATTACAACATCTGAAATCCGTCACATGGTAAATTAAATGCATACAGCTATATATCTCACTTAGCGACACATTTAGATAAGAATGTGATCTGTAATCACAGTCATTTTGCTTTCTTGCTTCATTAAACCCATCAAACATCAAAGCAGACCATTAGCATCTCTTAGCTGCATTTGTCCTTGACGGACCGTGTGAAGACTGCATGTTTTCAGCACCGGTGCTGTGAGATCATCTATTCCATTACAGGCACGTCATTTCATTTTTGCAGGCATGCAGCGGAGCGCGGCCCCTACAGAGACACTGAATTGCTCGGCTAATGACCACAGATCTTAGGGACAGCGTGAGGATAGCGAAACCTCTACTCCTGGTCCTTCCACCTACATTCCCACAGGTTACACAAGCACTGCTCTCCAAAGCATTTTCCAAATGAACGGAAAGAAACATTAGTATTGAGAAAATTCCCGGCTCAAACTCTGCTGTCTGTCCCCACTATAATGTTAAACTCTCTATACATTTTTTTACAGTTTAAAAACATTGTTTTAGTAGTTTTGCTCCTATGCAAGCATAAATGTACTAATCACTAATAAATGCACTGTTCATAGTCATGTAATTTAAATAAGCTATTTACATATAATAAGGCTTGCATCTACATGTCATGCAGATATAAGAATGTATATGAAGATATTTGTTTATTCACATAGAAGATTTACGTTTCCTTATATAATTTCTCAGGACAATGGCAATTAGCACAGGTTTTGCAAATATAGCTCAATGACAAATAACAAAACAATGCAATGCAATTTTCAGACTCAACTCTCATATTCTATACATTCCATTTTAATTGCTCAAAAAACAAACACACTAATAGCTGATGACTTTCCCTAATCTAGTTAGAACCGATTAAAAACAATACTTAACATTCATCACAAATCCTTCACAAACTTTTGCAGTTCACATTTAGTAAGTCAGACCACGAAAACAAATGAACATTGTCTTGTTACTTTCCAATTACATTTACTTGCTCAGCTTTCACAATAACCCACAAGAACCAAATTCTGAACATTAATTTTAAAACAAACACTTTATTTGGATGAGTGAACAGCTCTTTTGCAGCTATTTTAAAACGAATGCCATTTTGGCATGTGTGAAATTCCTCAAATATATTAATCACTTTGACAACAACAGAGTAATGGACTCCACCATATGTCATCTGAGGATGAGTCTTATATAAAGAAGCGATGAAGGCAACTTTGGCCCCATTAACCAAGTGTTTTAAAAGTCTGCCTTTTACTAAGAATGCCTGCCCACACATTTTACTGTGAGCTCAAAAGCTGCTCCATATATCATCCAGAATTCACATTCAACATCTTAAACAGAACTAATGAAGCTTTGTACGAGCCCTGGCATGCTCAGCAGATTCAGACAAGACTATACAAGCCACAGCACTCAAGGCAAAGTCCTAAATAAGCCCCTGGCAAAGGGAAATGTGGATTTTGATCATTTAGATGAGATGACTATGGGTTATTTTTACTATGCTTTGTCTATTGCTCACACCAAAGTCTTGTTCAAATCCAAATTAAGAAAATAACTATTGGATTTTCTGATGGTTGAAACTACTTCTGTATGTGGCTGCTGAGATTTATTGTGAACCAAGTTGTAATAATTCATTGACAAAAAACTTTTGCTCCACCAACAGAGCTGCAAACCATCAAACTATTCTGGTGTGGGTCTGGAGTCTGACTAGGTGGGTTTAGGTGTTTGCCTAAACAGATACTTGTTTTAAATGCAGATGTTTTAAAACCTTGTTTGGAAACTGTAGTTCTTATTTTTGCAGTCCTAATTGGTGCAACTAATAGCACAGAAATCGTAGTTTGTTTTGTCACATTGTTAATACAACATTTTTTAACAGCAACAAAATAAAAATGTTACATAGCAAATACTTAAACTATTAACTTTTGAACCCGCTACAAACCAGCTTATTGTCTGTTATTTATGTTTTTGACGACAAGAACGTCAGCAAATGGCGTTATGAAGCGTTTAAACGATACAGGTATGATCAGTACTTTGTAATGGTTCATTTCACGTTAATGGTTGACATCATAAATACACGTCATTAAATAAGAGGCGGAGGAACATGTGCGACTTCATGCTGCTGGTTCGACTTCCTTTAAACTCACCGCGGTGCTCCGCGTTAAAACCCCCGGTTTGCTCGTTCTGCACGTGGTTTGAAACTTCCGCTATTTTGCGGCTGTTTCAGACAGTTCAGCTAATAAAGGGTAATATTAGGAGGGCGTTGCCAATGCGCTCACAACGTGATGACGCTTTTTTGCAGACTGAACCCTACGTCACATCCTTTAATACGTCACGTGAAGTAAGACGTAAGGACTTTATATAAATTATAATATAAATATATATATATATATTATATATATATATATATATATATTACAATATATATTATAGATTGTATGAACCGTGTGCATAACGCAGTAAAAATATATTACCAATATAGCATTTAAAGTATTTATTGAGTTATTTATTGGTACTATTAATCCTTCTATATCTATGTACAGATAGAATCATTCATGAATCGACCCCAGCAAAATTTGTATTATGCCATAAACATTAATATCTTTATGCATGTATTTTTATGTAAATGTTTTTTCCACACCCAATGATAGGTGGTTGTTGTGGCTATGGTTTCAGTTTGTGCCACCCCATCATCCATCTCTGCAGTTATATATTTAAACAACAGTTAAGCTGGCAGGCTCAGATCGAACTGCACTAAATTGAAAGGCAACACTATGCAGATTTAAGCTATACAGCACTAAAACTAATGACAGTGGGACCTGTGTAATCACTCATACAGTTACAGACTCCAGACAGATATATTTGGGTACAATGACAGAACAATTAACCCAAGATATATGTTATACATCCATTGTCATTGCCAAACAAACAAATGTAACTTTGTGCCATTGTGAGGAAAGTTTAATTAAAGCTCTGAACATATAAAATAACCAATCACTATTAATACTGGCTGCAAAACTGAAACTTTTAAACTATGTTTTGGATGTAATCTGCTTCTTTCATTTTCTTTCTTTTTTACTTTATATATTTCAGTTTCTCTTATCATGTTAAATAAAACATTTGTAGGAACAATTCAGTGATCATCTCTGATTAATTTAAAAGAAACCATGTTTCTTTGAACTAACAGTAAAGATGGACAAGCTTTTAGAATCAAATGTCTAGATTCTCTTTATAAATAAACACATTCACATTTACTCACACACATCATGAACACAGTCTATTCATAGACCGGAGCGGGAACTCTCTCAAATGAAATATTTATCAATAATGGATTGTCCCTCATTCTGCAGTCCTGCTGGGGTTAAGATGGGGCCTGTCTTATTGACAGACCCTCACTAGAGTGTACATCTACCTGCAGCTGTGCAGGGAGGAAGACTGGTAAACAACTTCTGAAATATTCAACATTTTCCATGTGAGTGAGTGGGGGGCAGCTGGATTGTGACACAGCAGACACACACACACACACACACACATCATTAGGAGCAGGTGCGACTCCATCTCTCTAACTGTCCACAAGATGCTGACAGTGTATTCTGATACAGGAGCGGAAAGAGACGGCCTTAGGATTGAGAGTGACACTGTATTATTTCTAAAAATTGTCAAAGTTGAAACTGAGATGGAAGAGCAACTCAAACCTATGACAAGATCAGTGCCTCTTTTCAGAGTGAGAACTGTACTATGACATATTGAGGGTACAGCTATGTACCGTAAATAAAGTTCCAACAGGGATAAGCACTTATGAAAAAGACATTAAATTGTTAGGTAAACTTTTATGGACCAATATTTAAGGAATACATTTGTAGTATGGCAGCCTTTTAATATGTGTACACATAGCGTATGCTGTTTGTGATTTGTAAATTTTGTTTTAAAACAAAAAATAAAACATAATAAAACCTTTTTGTTTTGTTTGTTTCTTTGACTGTAAGTTTCACTGCATTTTATTTTAAAAGATGCCTTTTGACTTACCACTCAAAGAGCAGCTGTTAAAACTTTACCAACTTTTTGAGACGTGAAAGAGCAAGAGTTTGAAAATGTGTTTTTATCTCTATGTCCTTGTGACGCACCATCCGTATTGAAGTAAATGGATAGGTAGCATTCTCTGATGTGCCATAAATTCTAATATTCAGCATTCTATTACTCCAGTAAGAATAAGACACAGGAAATGGAATTTCTTTGCAAACATCAAGGTAATATTTTCCATTAGTTCATTCAACACACTTTTAACACTTACTCTTTTCTACCAAAGAACCAGCATTCTTTGCCACTGTCTCTTACAATCAGCAAAACTGAAGGCCATCACGGATGGGCAAGCCCTCACTGTGAGACGTGACTACAATACTGTAACCCTGCATCCAATAGACTAACAATTCTCACTATAAGCTGGAGTTGTGCCACTCTTAGCTCTCGGACTGCAGGCTACATGTCAACTAAGCTCCAGCCAACACAAATCCTTCTGCCCCTGAGGTCTTTCCTTGTTCTCACCTTGACGAAAATACCTGACAGCGCACGTCAGAGCTTGAGGTGGAAGGAACGTGATGGACCTCGCTCACCTGATTCCACCCGTTCGGTTCTTCTCGCTCCCTGCCAGTGGTTCCCCTGGGCCCCGCCGTCACAGCCAGATTGGGAAGAGGTTGCAAGATGGTGAAGCTGGTCTGCTGTTCCTCAGAGACAGTCATTACTGGTGGATCAGGGCCACGGTGCACAGAGGTGCTGACTTACATGTGCTCAAAGCAGACAAAGAGAAAAGAAAGCACTCGGTGTTCACAGACGAAACAATGACTGCCGTGGCATCGGCTGTCTCCGACCGTCTCTGTCTGTGATTACACCATCCTGTTCTCTGAATTCACGGCTGAGAAAGTTTTTAGTAGGCCAGCGTTTTTAAAAGAGGAAGCAGAGCATCATTAGCAATTCTGCCAAAGAGTTTGAAATACACCATCTGAGTCAGGAGAAACACTCTCAGGGTGAAAACGAACAGCTGCGAGCTTTAAGTGTATTGTACAACATATGCTTTTTAATTTACATGTTCTCTACATGGAAAATCGATCTTGCAGTAAATAATGCACATCAGCACATGTTTAAGCAATCAATAACACTTTCAAAAATCATTCTCTTGAAGTCTTTGTTACAGTAAAGCTGTACAGTCGGTTGCCATGGTTTTTATCTAAGACACAAATTGTTGTCCAACAACACACACAGTATTGCTGGAAACTGTTTTTTATATTATATATCAAAGCTTTGTTTTACTTTTATGCAAACAGCTACAATTTTAACTTTGACAAAATGGAATTATTATTTTTAAGAAGTGTGTGTTTGGGTGTCACGTTAACATGGTTGTGATGGTTGCTAAGCACTAGTTTCCACCTCTCTGAGTAAGACTCCAGAAATTGTCAAAAAAAAAGCTGCTTTTATGGGTCACTGGGAATTTACAGACCTTTGTCAATAGCACCTGATCCTCTTCTCTCCTTACATATCTTCACATATCTTCAGACCGTCTGCAAACACCTGGTTAGTCACTATCATACAGGTTTTTTTGTCAGGAAAAGCTTGTGTTTCAAATGGAATCACAGGCAAAATTTCTATTGTTTTCTTTTAATATTAAATAAAATTAATAAAACTGTACTGAGTTTTATTTTAGAAACTAACCTCATTAAAGTGTACATGGTTTTCCATAATAAAAAACAGAATATGCCATTTTTACATTTATTAATGTGGCAGATGCTTTTATCCAAAGCAACTTACAGTGAATTCAAGGTACCTTTTTATCAGTACTTGTGGTCCCTGGGATCGAACCCACAACCTTTGCTCTGCTAACGCAATGCCCTACCAGGTGAGCTACATGAACACTTTTTTGGCTTGCATTAAATAATCCACTTGTGAAACATGCCAATATTTACAAGCTCCAGAATGACAAAATGGATCATTCATTTGTCTGACAACAGTCTTTTTGTCTTCACTGTCATTGTTTATTCATTAAACACCTTGACTTTAGTAACACTAAAGTTATCTAAGCGATGGCTACGGCAGGGTTTCAAGCATTCAGTTCTCCATCCAGCACAACACATGTAGTCAAGTCCGCACAATCTTTGGGGAGGATTAGACAGTGAAGATCGCTTGCATCATTTCATTTCAATCTGTCATTTGTTGCTTGAGAGTCGTTGTTGATGCGGCTCATCTATGCATGCATGTTGTGGGAATATTGTACTCACTAGCAGCCTTGTTAAGGCCAATGCCTAGTTTTTAAAGCTTCTTATATTTTCTCTTAGTTCTTATCCCAAATGGTATAATACATACAGTGAATTTCATATCTTGTCTTATCTTCACAGTCTTGCATCAGAGCATATTAATATTTGCATTCATGTCTATTTAGGAAAAAGCCTGAAAAATATTTCAGCCAGCTACTTCAAATTTAAGACTTTATGGAGTTCTTTGAAGTTTTCTCATGTTCTCATCCAAACGAAACCGAGATCAGACTTTCATTTATTAACTTATTTGTTCACTCTTCATAAAAAATAAATTATGCAGTGATTTGTGAATGTCTGTGCATGAAGTCACTGGATTTAAAATGAAGCCGGGCCATCTGGTCTATTGTGGTTTGGTTAGGGGAGCTAAATATAAACATAGTTCCTTAAAAACATACTATAGACCTGACATGTTAAGCAATTCAGTGGAACTGCATTAGATTTTCCAATTGGCACGCATGCTGCAGCAACACAAACACTGATTGAGTCCCTGACCTGCAATGCACTTCAAGCAATGCATTTGTGTAGTTAGATTTCCATGAATGATGGCAGAGACTGTAAAAGCGGATGTAATAACAGAATGTAATATAAACATCTTGGCTGGAGGCGTGATCAGTTCAAATCATCTTTCTGGTGATGCTCTGGTGTGATAATATCATATCAAAGAGTCAGATGGATTCATGTGCAGCAAAATGAAATGTGAGTCAGAGTAAGCAAATGTTTGTATCCAGGATTTATCACAGAAGTCATGGTCAAAGAATGTATATAAGTATCATCAAATATCTCAGGCTTAGAAAAAAACGCTGTAGGGTATATAGGGAGACAGGTATAGGTTGAGAAAGTACGGCTATATTGACTTATATGTTTGTTGACTTTAACAGTGTTTTTTTATGTTGGTTTAAACAAAAATGTTTTAATACCTTAGCATTTATATTAGTCCGCATGTAGTCAAAAGATCTTTTTTACTAGCGGATATGCAATATAATCATTCACTGGAAATTTATACACTGGAGTAAAATGTGTCACAACTATAGACTAAATAGTCTCTTTGCAGAAAGTAGTTAAAACGGTGATATTTACATGCCTTCTGATACAAGATGATCAAGAATTCAAGCCAGTTTGTAGGTGACTTGGATCTGCACAAGTATCTTTGATAGATGAATGTGACCGGTCAGTTAAATCAGGTTCAGGTTCGAGGAGATAAACATACTGAAGTTTAATGTGAGCTTAAACAACACTCTTGTGCTTAAGCCTATCACAATTATATATATTGTGAGAGGCCTCTAAATGCATAAAAGTATGTTATTTTATAAAAAAAGAACACATGCAACACTGCTAGCTCAATTCTATTCAACCCTTGTTTAAACTAAACAAGAAGGGTCATTGTAATGTAGTTTTACCTTAGGCTGGCTAACAAAATGTAAGTTTGGTATAAGACATAATTGTTCCAGGGAGACGCTGAATAAAGGTGCTTAACAAGAAATTGATTTAACCAGCTCTTTCAAATCTATTTCGCTTCAGACTACCTAGACTTGATCTGAAGTAGTACATTCATTGAAAGCTGTCAGCCTCCTACATCTGTCTGCATTTTATAGCAAATATTCTGCCACTCAAAGTCAATCCAATCAATTTTGGTGTAATGTGGAAAAGAGAAGCAGTACTCTATACTGCCCCAGAGTCTCTTTTTCGAGAGATATATCGATTGAGATTCAAGGCTGAACTTTCTCACAGATGTTTCCAAAGTTGGCTCAAAGATTATTTTTATGCACTTTTAGTTCAGAGTTGATTTTTTGCAACATGGTTCACTTTTATAAGAGTTGAATTTATATAGCATATTATTGACATAATAGAGAACTGTTCTCTGCTAAGTTAAATGGTGGGGTCGGTTGCAGTATGTAGTCTGTGCATGGTCAAAAGTACCAATGGAATAAAACTTTTTTAGGTCATTTGTTTCTCTCTTCTTTTAATCAGGAAAAGCTAGCTGTTCTATATTATTATTTATAAGATGTTATGCATGCTTTAAAGTGTTTCTGACTAGTTGCATTCATTACCTGCTGAAAACCCAAAGCAAAGATGCAAGAAATAAGGAAGAATTTAAAAAACTATAGTGTATATAATATATTCTTATAGTGCATTCCTGGCCGTTCTAACAGGAAGCAGTAATACAGTCTGAGCCACACAGCACACACATATAAAACACACCAAATACAATAATCACAGCATTTTGGTGTTACAGGAAGTTCTGCCCTTTGTGTTTAACAGAGAGCCTTTTCAAATACACATCTTACAACAGTTTCAGCCAGAACAGGGAGTCTGTGCCTTACAAGGCTTAAACATGATTCCAAGCACACTTCAGGTCAAAGGTTAGGACACGCCCATTTAATCTTTATTACTGCTATTTCCTACACTTTGGGAAAATAGTAGAAACATGCAGCACATAAGAATAAGACTTAATTTCTAAAACGCTGCCTGTCAAATGTTGACACAATCAATTTGAATATACTAATAATAATAATAATATTTATATTTTGACTTTAGTGGCAAATAATTTTTAATAATATATGATTATAAAATTACAAATATCACAAGATTATATCATGACAAATATCATGACATTAAATCATATGATTTAGTTGATATCTTCATTTAGGTTAAATGGTAGATTTAAAGTCAAGTTTTTAATTATAGTACACACTCATTTCCCTCCATTATTTTTATGACACATTCATCTGAGGTGATTTTTAAGTATTTTTGATGAAATGCTCACATGAATAGGCCATTTATCCAGGTTTGTTTTCTGTAGAATCTCATATATGCAGTTGGCATAATTTTAACTGATTCGTTTGACTAGTAGTGTTGTGATAGTAATGCAGAAGAGGGTCAAATAAAGTTAAAGTTAAATGTTAATGAAGCTGTATTTTTAATCTTTAGTTTTTCTCAAACATAATAAGCTCCTCTCTTCTCTCTATCTTGTTCACAAAAGCACACAGATTAATACAAATATACACCCAGAGATTTAGTCAGTCAATTAGGGTACAACATCTTTTATGCACTTTCAACATATGGAATAGAAAACCAAAAGCTATTGAAAAGCTATTACAGACAGCCTCTGCAATGTTTCATCAACATCATTCTGTCATCCCGCAGTTGACTGTTACAGTAATAAGAAGTGAACATTTCCAGGTTTTATGACCACGCATACAAACAACAGAAGGCCCGTAATAGGGTCTGCCATTCAAATCAAAAGACTTAATCTCCACCACTGCATGTTTTGAAGCCTGCATGCTAGCAACAAGAGCGGGAATCCTAACGATTAGCCGAGAGACTTTCAGAAACTGGATAAAATGCTCCATGGCACAGCGAAAGCAAACAATGTTCGAATCAATGAGTGTGAAGTGTTGATTTCTCCCAGGAATTAATCATTTGGGCGCTCTGCACGAGGCCCAGAAAACACGGCCATCCCCACTTTTCTCTGGCACGGTGGAGAGGCGTCACTCCAGTCGCATAAGCATGCGCTGACAGGCTGGTTACGCTCTCCACCTGGGTGATTAGGCATCCAGTCTAGCTTTGCGGAATCAATTTCAACACCAGAGAGATTTCAGAAGGGCAGAAAAAACTTTACTGGACCAAAGCCCACCAGAACACACCTGCCCTATGCAATCAGACACAAATGCCTTGAGGAGGACCATTGATCGGGCCTGAATGGTTGGATTAGCAGGATCAAACAACGCTGGTTCTCAGGGAGCAGTGATTTAAAGGCCTTATCCTGATCGGCCTGTAGTCACATGACCACCTCTCTCTCTCTCTCTTGCTGTTCTCTCGAAACTTGGCTGATCTGATAAAGGTTATTTATGCATACAGGACTGTCTTCTGCTTATTAAGACCCCAGGGTGCAAGCTACAGGGAGCACATGTTCTACCCATCCACTGCTCCAGGCTGGAAAAAGAATTGGGCCTGTCAGGCAGGAACGGAGGAGGCCATTTGAAAGAATGTGGCAGGTTTGCCTGCGCTAATCTATCTATGGTTGCAGGCTGCTGTGGGTTTAAACAACGTGAGGGAAAATAGATGGATAGAGTGTGTGCGTGCGTGTGTGTGTGTGTAAAATAGAGGGAGAAGAAGAAAAATAGAGATGGTGATAAAATGAGAAAGAAAGAAATTTTAAGACATTTAAGAGACATTTTAATTGCATTTGCTGTTTTACTTTAATTGGGGATTTTACAGAAGAATTCAGAGTGAGATTTCCACTCACTAGTGAGAGAGTGAACAGTGGAAAAGCAAAACCTGGAGTGGAATTAGAGTGGATTTATTTTGAAAGGTTCCAGTGGGGAAACCACTTCCAATGCACTGAACTCACAGGGGTCCGACTTAAAGCCTTAATCTGCCAGAGCTTATGGTATGAATATAACAAAATCATTCACCACAGCTCTTCCAAACCCAGATGATTTGAGTGGCAGCATATGTCAGGCCTAACACAGAGTAAATCTGTCTGCAAGAGCGAAGACTTGTAGTAACACATATCATTTCTCTACCACACAGTCTGCTCAGAGGCATGAAGACCCAGCACTTCCTGCTGTGAGACTGAATGAGTGATGTCATCTCATGAAATATTAAAGCTGTACATCCAGCAACATACAGGATTCCAAATCCATCAGCCTATGGTAACTAGTTTTGTTGTTGTTAGGGCCTAACATCTGCAAAATAAGGAAGAGCAAATATACTGCTATTAAAATTGCAAGGCTGTTTATATTAGCAAAGCTTATATATACATCTAAGAAATCAACCAGTACTGTAGATAAAAAAGCAACAGAGAAAGATGACAGCATGTCTTCTGTAAAAAAAAAAGTTGGCTTTAGAAATGTGAAAGATTTAAGAGAGAAGCAAGAGTTCAGGTGAGGCAAAACTTTTTTAAAAATCAGATCACCAAAAAACATCATCATTATATCACACAGAATACTTTATGAAGCATAATGATTCTTAAAAAAATTGTACTTTGTGTGCAAAAATTCATAAGTTTGGTACAAGTTCATAAGGTCAGCTTTTAGTGTATACCTTATATAAAGCTATTTAAAAAATAAAGCTTTATAAAACTATAAGCTGTTGTATTGGTTTAAAAGACTTTGAGTATAGTACAGAAGTCACATGATCTCATTTAATGGTACTTTTATGCTATATAACGACTGAATGTTTATCGCAAGTCAGTTTTTTTTAGTACAAACTCACAGTACAATATGTCCAACATTGTCTTGCTCTGCCAATGACTGCAGCTTAATGCATCTGTCCCCACAGTTAAAGTGTTCCCATAACCTTCATGTGTATTCACTGGGCAGAATCTCGGTAATAATCATAACAACAGAGATAAATAGAAATAATTGCATATGGCTGCACAAGAATCTCCAGACCGTGACTGTAATTGCAGCGGGTCGTTCCTTTTTCACCCATTATTCTCCTGAGTTTTCAATGTATGGCTTTTGCATGGTGACGAGAGAGGCATCTTTACTCAAGGCGATTCTCTCCCTCTCTCACTCAGACAGATTCAGATGTATGCGTCCCACTCGGCCCGGCTCATTTTCAGATGCTGTTTGTGTTTGTGAGCACAAGGGCTGAGGGTCTGATAAGGAGTGGAGACGAGGGCCTTTGAGACGGGGCTCTTCGGCTGCCTCCCGCTTGCGCTCTCAAACAGCCTCTCTGAGCCTGCAGTGCCGGACCTCCAGGGATGATCTGTATGTAGCAGCTAAAGCCGCTCTTGAGGTTTATCGCTCTGTTTACTCTAATCAGTCAGCTCAGCAGCCATTACTGAGCAACACTCCACACGTTTCAGACGCTGTGAGTGGAGGTGAAAGGTTTAATTAAAGCGTGTGTGTCACTTCCATCTGCACTCTGGCACGTTCATCATTCCCTTCCACTAGATTTTTTTTCCCTTAAAGTGTCTCTGTATTTCTCCCTCAGAATCCTTATTTCTGTTTCTGACTTTCTAATGTTTACAGTTCAATTCTGTCTCTATCTTCATTCATCATCTGACTGGAGAAATTGCACCTGTTTTGAGGTATGAAACATCTATGTGTGGGAGTGATGAAAATGGTGGTGACGCAAATTGTTTTCAGTGAGGAAAGTGATTTTGGCTTCTGACAGACAGGAACTTCTTGAGATCTTTAGTGAGAAGAAGCCATATTTTCCGAAGCCACTTATATATTATATAATATAAAAGGTTATGAAGCCACAAGTATTTTATTGCTTAAATACACATTTAAGTATACACCAAGTATTTGTAGACCTGAAGAAACATAGTGAGCTATATAACAGAATCAGCTATAGGCCGTCTTTAAGGAAAGGATTTGATTGAAAGAGTATATTTCCTTTCACTGAATGTTCTTGAATCCAACTCTGGAGGAAAATACCAGAGTACTGGGTATTGACATGTGCATATACAAAGATACAGCAAGTCATCCAAACCAAACCCATTGTTTTAGCAAAGTCTGCTGCCCAGTGCCAATTTCAGTGGCATATTCAGTGTTTGCAAGCTGTATCGGCCTGATGGCATTGCCTTGGTACAAATCTCAGAGGGCTTTAATCAAATATCACTTTACAATCATGAAAAACAAAAACAGGTGGAAAGCAAGAACAGAAATTAAAAGTGTTTTTTTCCCATCAATCTCCATCTGTCCTTGTGTTTAGAACAACAGGCAGTAACAGGAATAATGAAGTGTGGATTACTGTGCTGTAATGCAGTACTACAGGTTTGGTTAATGGAGAAGCTGTAAGCAAAAATCTATAAAATGGCAAAGTAACAAAGCAAGCTTTAAGATATTGATTGCCTTATATAAAATGCATGAGAGAACAGGAAGAGAAACTCACAGAATAAATTGTTTGCTGCACTCTGATGCATTTTATTCAATTTTGTTGTTTTTTACTGTTGTTAGTTTACTTGCTTAATTGCTTTTGCTTCACAAACTTGCTAGCATTTAGCATTAGCATTTTTTAAATCAGTATTTGTCTTTTTCAGTACAAGATATATTTAAACATTACATTATCATATGTATGTTCAAAATTGTATAAGATAATCAGACCTTGTTCAAGACATTATCTTACACTAAATTACACATTATCTTAAACTTTACAAATTTAAGAAACAACTTTTTGAACAGTTTTTTTCTTGTTTTGGATATAAATATAAATGACATTTGGATAAAAAAAGGAAGAAATAAATCTTAGTATTAACAACAAGTCTTAATATACAACGCTGTTTTATTTAATGTGAATTTGTCTTGTTATAAGGGGACAAAAACAGATAAAGATAAATAAAAACTGGCAGTGAATTTTGTTTCAGATATTTCAGGATATGAAAAGTTTTATCCCGACTCCAACACAAGATTAAGCGGGAAAAAGCAGCAAATACTGCCATGTTGTGGGATGCAAACTTTAAATACAACTGTGGAAAATGAGCTAATGTGAGACAGCGCCACATGGCTGGGCTGCCGTGGCAGACTATTAATCCCTCACACTGACTGCAGGATGAAGCTCAGATCATCTCCCAGAGTGCTTGTAATCTTAAATGTCCTCCAGCCCCCCCGTGCCTCGCTTTGATCGTGGGACAAAGAATCAGCCTCTGTGAGCGCAGAAATAAAAATGAGGCACATAGCAATATACGGTTGCCCAAGGCAACCAGTGCACTTTGAAGGCGATTGCTAAATTTGTGCTTCTACTGGGTCTGACGAAAAAGAGAGCGAGAGAGCGAGAAAAAGAAAAAAGAACCAGCCAGTTAAAGGAGTGAGGCAAAAGTGGTGCACAAAGAGAAAAAAAGGTAAAAATGTCACAATAATTCTGCTGGTCTTACTGACAAACAGTCAGGAGTAAATACAATAAACTGTTGTGACACTTATTGTCAAATAAAAGGGTTTTACATTAACATACAGATTGACCTTAAACTTTCTGTGTTATCACAACTTCTTCACCATCAAGCAGTTTTTAATATACTTCATGATTGAGTATGAAAACATTAAACACATGCAAATTATGGCTTATATTAACTATAGCTAAATAGTCAACATACCCTTGTAGCGGAAATGCTAAAACTGAAAAGTACCACCTACTCACCTGTCAATCAGCCACGCATCTACCCTAAAACAAAGTTTGTTGTTTAGTTTAGGTAAAAATAACTGTTTAATTAAGAACAGAGATATTTACTTATACACACACACAGGATGTAAACAACTTATGTCTGATGTTTTAGGTGTTTTAAGTGTTTGTAATTAACTTGCTCAATACATTACATCACAGTAATCTCAGTATGTTTGTGACACCTTACAACCAGATGCAAATTACTTTCTATTGGATAATTGGCAATGCATCTTAACTAAGTGTAAACAGGAAGTGTGTGTATATGTGTGAAAGTGTGGTCGAGGGGTGGACACTACCTTAGTCTGTTCTCTTCTGATCCCAAATCAAACACAACACATTCATCTCGGCACTGCCTGACTGCACCATCATGCATCAAGCTCTGCAATACACAAATCTGCTGTCAGCGCTCTCTTTCAAATGAAGACGCAACCCGGAGGTGAAAAATGGAGCTTTCAAATGCAGCTCTTTTAATCCGTCTCCAAATCAGCCTTTGCAGCCTCCATAGAGATATGCAGACGCCTCCCCTGATCCAGGATCAGATAGATTGGCAACTGCTGTATCTTTGACAAACCCCATAATCCATCAGTCCTTGTTACACCACCTGTATTCATCAAGCCAAGTTGAAAATGAGAGATCGCAACAGCATTGTTGGATGCAGTCACTGAGCATTTGTCACTCTGTCATTTAAAAAATGGCATTCTTTGTTTATTTTTGGAAATAGATTAAATTACATTGTATCTGTGTGAGATGGATGCTCGCTTCTGTAAAGCCGATTGATAACTCCGTCCCTTCACAAGCTGCCAGAAATGCTAAATCAATTTACTGCAAATGTTGCTGCATCAAACTAAACATTATCAACAGCCTGTGCCAGCCAGTTCTGTTCCGGTTTTTGGTGGCCATACATCAAAATCTTCTAAATCCATTTTCCTGTTGATTTTGAATCAATATTGAATTGTTCATAGAATTTGTTTTAAAACTGCTGCTGATTTGTTTGTTTTTCAACAAAGTAAAAATCCACCACCTTAAAAGCTACAAGAGCTACATGAGTAGCTCTTACACCAAGTTTTACTTAGTCATATTTTACTAGGACAGACATGCAGATTCCTCAATAGATTTAATGTACTTCGTATGTCATACTAGTTTTTAAAAGAAACTCTGCAAAACTGCAAAAGTTGGAATTAGCCTATGGCATGCTAACAATTATTCATAAAAAACAAGAACTTACAGCCTCACTAAACAATGAATGACTCAGTAAAGTGGTTCATTACAACAGCAGTTGAACCATGATGGTCACGTCAGTTGATTTCAGTACAGTGAGGAAGAAAAGATGCAATAGAGAAAGAAAACAATACGGTTTTATTGTCATCACTGTATCTGTACAAAAGGCAAATGTTTCTCTCTATTGCATTGGAAGGCCAGACATCCAATGGCTGATGATCTGTGTAAACTCATAATAGGGGCGCTGTCCTCCTGGCAGGTTTAAAATGGGCTCTGTGTGTTTGTGTGCGGTGCTGTTACTGTTGTGCTGAATGGCTCCAAAATATTTCAGCCGTCAAGAGGATTTGATGCTTTGAGTTGTCTTATGTATTTGTGTGTGTGTGTGTGTGTGTGTTTGCTTGGTTTGTTATTTAGCTTTAACATATCCCAGTCAAAAGACAACACCCAAGTCAATGCTCCACGATTACTATTTAATTAGTCGTAACATTTAAAAAAGCACTTAAGTTAACTATCAACTTTGTCTCAGATGTGTTTCTTAAATAAGACATTTTGAATGTGCAGAAAATGTATACAGCTTTAAAATAAATCAGGATAGCACAGATCATTCTGTCTTGATAGAATTTGGTGAACAAATTCTTGACCTTGTATATCAAACATTGGTTCTTTGCAATCCTGAGTGCTCCCGCAGACCTGTGAGAATATGAGTCTTTTTCTCAGGAGAAACATTTGATAATCAAAAGACTTGAGCAAAGTCTCATTTTGCTCTCCATGTAATCTCAAAGCTCTCTAGGAGAAGCAGCTGAGCTACTTAAGAGCTCTAATCTGTGATTTTTCGCTGTAGGCATTCTGGCAGTCTGCTTGGTTAAAGCCATGCACAGTTAGAATGAAGGAACTTTAAACAAGATTAAAAATACCTTTTCTCTCACTGGAGTTCCCTGACACTGCACACTACACAGGAAAGGTCAAGACCAAAGTCTAAAAATGCAGACCAGAAAAGGTCAAACACACAACTGAAGACATTTCCAGCCATGACTAAGACTACACAGCTGTTGTCATAGAAACCATCAGTCTAACAAGTCTCAAACAGGCTTCTTAGAAACTGCTCTATAAACAGGGTGATATAGGTAAACATCAAACCCCACACAGCAACCTATTGGCAGGACTGGAGTGATCGATACGCTAACAGAGAAGACAGGAAGCAAAGAATCCAACGAGACAAAGTGTTCAGTCTGTGATCAACAGATAAAGCGGAAGATGTGTGTGTGAACAGATTCAGGAAATGGGTTTTAAATTTACCTGCTCAGTGCAAACCTCTTTGTTCACAGCTCTGGTTACACTTGCACATTTCCTTCCAGAATACCAGATTCACTTTCTCACACAGCTGTTTCTCTCCCACTAAAATGAGTTTTTGCACATTGTCATCTGCCTCTGTCTGTTAAGCCTGAAACAGAGTTAAAGCTGATTTCTGCACCACATTTGTAACAAACCTTTAGAAAGAGGTTTCAAAGAGGTTTCCTGAACACTCCCCTTGCCTGCCATTGGTGGGATAAACTGACTGTCTTTTTCTGCACTCGTGATTGGTTGCGCTAATGTTTGTATGCTTTGTCATACAAGGCAATGTCTTAAAAAGGCCAGTTAAAACTTTTCTGCATAACAAGATGCCAACATTGCCTTTTAAAAGACAAAATGAAATTAAAATGACTTTTTATTTTTTAATGCTCATTTTTTATCAAAAGGTAATAACGTCATCTTTACAACTTATATTTACATTTATGCATTTAGCAGGTTCTTGTATCCAAAGCAATTTACAAATGAAGGAACAATAGAAACATCAACTGAAAAAAACAAGTCCTACAATCATGCTGCCATTTTCCCTAGACTAGTTTATTATGTAACACCCACTTTCACAATCCAATCAAAACCTGCTGGATTCAAATTAATCCCACTTTACATTTTTCCTTTCAAATATTCTGTTTAACACAAAACTACAGTGAACAACAACTGAAATAAAATGAGTTGAGATATTTTTTAACATCTTAACACTTCCTGAAGCAGGTTTATTAATGCAGTGTACCTCATAACCTTCTCTTTTGGAATTTATTACTGTCTGTTTCATAACTCCAATCATTTGATCTTTATATACAGTGGGTTCTTTCTTCCTCACCTACTCGCCTGCTCTCTCGCCCAAAATTAATTCCTTATGTCTCGGAAGGTTAACATGCTGTTTTATCTCATGCCATAAAGGCTGTGGCAGCAAGTACTGCGTGTTTAAAGAGTAAACTCTCTCACTCACTTTACTGCTTTGTATCTGTTTGCTTTATATAAGCAGCTTTTGGCAAGACAGCGGTGGGGCTGACACTGCAGTATTACACGGCTCACTGAAATACTCGATTCTGATTGGTCAATCACAGCATTCTAATATTTTCTATAATGGCCACTGAACAGCATGTTTGACCGAGTGTGAGATAATCTACAGTAAGCCCGTCATTAAATATAGTCAACCAGTCATTATCACAAAACGGGATGACACAAAATCAGCCTGCTGGGGTTTGTTTGCTGTAATGACCAACTGACTGGGTATTACTCCTGACTTACACTCTGATTGCAAATGAAATTGACACACACACACAGGCACACACACACCATACCTCTAATTTACTGTATCAAATCTTATAATAACATACATTTCAGGTTTAACTATCGCTCTGCCAAGTTTAACTATCGCTCTGTCTGTTAGCATTTTTATTTTCATGAGCAGTTGCTCGGCTTGTTCACATAGATTTGATATTTCAAACCTTCATTCAAATATCAGATAGAGGCTTTTTAAAATGATTTTTTCTGAGCAAATTACACCCTAACAACACTTCTGGTACCTACTTGCAACTATTCTTGCCTGTGACGTTACAACGTACCAGACTTGAAATTAAATAAAAAATTAAAATGAAACATTGGTGAAACATTTACCACAAAATAGAAATATGTAGCCGTGCAAAAATTACACAATGGTTTTAGCCCCATCATGTGTAGTTATGCCATCAACAGAAGAGGCCAAGTGAACAATGTTAGCCAGCCTAACTCCTTATCTGTAACTCTGACCACCAATGACAGTCATGTTCTGCCATGCATCAGCCAACACACAAGTCTGGTCATGTGCATGCAGGAGCACATTAGCTCAAAGCAAATTACCTGCTAACATTTCGTGTTTTGTTTGTTAATTTGTTTGTTTGTCTCTGTTTGATCTTTATATAATTTACCTGGTAAGATGAATCCAAWYTRCTRTCAWTYAMTATATTGCACACTGCAATATAWTGTAATATATTTACAAATGTATGAAAACAGATACAAAAAACAAACAACCAGTTACACTAAAAGCAATAGCTCAACAAATAGCCTGTTCTTTATGGCACAATGCACACACACACATGCACAGCCCCTTGACCCCTCCACCAAATTGTTTGCACCGGATACAAAAGTCACAGCACTTTCACAAAAACGACAAACATCAGTGACTCTCAGAGCTTCCTCAAAATCCCCCTCCCTCCTTTTTCTTCTCATCCTGCTCCACCCATTTTCTTCCCTAGTTCTTTTTTTAATCTCTACATCGCCCTAAGGACAGAAAATGTCAGCCCTCTTGCGTCTGTTGCTTTTAAACGTCTCTTTCATGGCACTTCCTCCCTGAAGTGTTTCGCTTGTCTGTTCTCCAGCGAGGCCGAACGCCTCTCCTCTGCATCAGCCATGCAAGAGCCCCGCCCCCAGAGAACCCTTTTCTACTTTTATGTCTTTCATTTCCTTTACCCCCAATTTAAAACAATTGTCTGTCACGGGCTCATCCCAATTGTGCACCTAAAAGGAGTGCATCTCCATCACAGCCTCCACACGGGATTATGAGATAATGAGGCTGATCGGGAAACAGGCAACACTCACACCCACTCTTCTATGTGGACACGGCCTGTGAGGAAACTGTGTTTCCTCAGAGATGACTGTCTGAAAGCTGGGAAATAAACTCTTGTGTTGTTTGTTTGTGATGTTAGGAAAAGCATCATTATCAAGGCCAAGCTGTGAGATTTCTTCACAGGTGTTACTGAATTACCTAACAAACAAAAAAATTATGTACTTTTTAAATAAATAATATAAATAAATTGTAGCAAAACTTAGTTGTCATAAACATGTTTGTAACTTAAATTTTAAATTAAGTTTCTCAATATAATTATTTGCCTCGCTGCTGGTTTATATAAAAGATTATTGCAGCTGAAAATGGTCTTTCTAACATACGGTGACAGAAATCATGCATTTATGTCTAAATCTGACAGGTCTCACCTTTCGCAGATCATTTGCTACAAACTGAAAATTCTGTCATTATCAACCCACCCTTATGTCACTCAAAAACGCCCTTGATTCAAAGCTGCTCTTTTCCATACAACAAAAATACAGGGTGATCACTAGCTGTCAAGTTCACTTGCAATTTTCCTTTGAAAAATGATGCATAAGGTCAAAATTTAAACTCAGGGCCCCTTCATGCTAAACAAAATCTGCACAGCACACTGTCTTAACACTTAAATACAGAATTACTAATCTGTCTTACCTATGGCACCACATGAACCAGAAAAGCCACTGGTGTCTTTTTTTTAAAAGGTACATGATTGTTAGCAGTGCCACATTTAGTTAAAATTCACAAAAAAACACAGGTGCAAAGATAAATACAAACCTGTGATTACTGTTCAGACAGCCAAAGTTTCAGCCTAAAATTTTAGTTTCCAGCTAAAGCTGATGTTGGAGGAATGAAGACCTACAGTTTCAGAAACAGTATTTAAAAAGATAAACTGATAGATTGATGAAGACATAAACAAATAAATGAGGGGAATTTATATCAGCATAACTGAATCAAGTGACTGCAGGTCACTGCAATGGCACTGAATCAATGCATGAAGAAGACACATATGTTAAACTGCAGGATCAGACCAAATCTGCAGCCAACATGCTGCTTCTGTGGCATGTTAAATTGTTTACCTGTTTTAGGTAAAGAATTGATTGAGATCAGGGAGTGATGGTGATGTATGACTGTTAGTGAGAAATGAGAGAGATGCGTCTCAATTCTGTCTTTTGTCTCTGCAAATGTAAAATTGAGATGAATGGGACCAAGTGCGAAATCCGAATTACCTACCAGCTGAAGGAATGAGAGCAAAAACAGAGACAAAAGAGAGCAGGACTGAGGGGTGTGGAGAAAGAGAAAGACAGAGAGAGAGAGAGAGGGAGAGGAGAGAGAGAGAGAGGGAGAGGAGAGAAAGACAAGGAGAGAATGACAGAGAGAAAGACAGAGAGAGAGAGAGAGAGAGAGAGAGAGAGGAGAGAGGTGGTGAAATTTAAAAACAAAATGTACATGAAATCTAAAAAATATAACAGACAAGATAGATGACAGATAGACAGATACATAAAGAAGCATTTCCCCATACGTCCGTATGAGCGTCTCTCCCTGTCGTCTGAGCCAGAGTACAGCCGGATCAGGTGGGAGGCCGCCCTGACTATTCTGAGCTCAAATCACACAGGGGAAATTGCAGTGAGGTCATTCATGTGACAAACTGTAGTCCATTTAAATGAACTACAGCTTCTTATTGCCAGAAGAAAAAACAAGGCATTCCATCACTGATTATTGTTATTTTGAGCTCTGTGACGACAGGGAAACGCAGCCTGGATGTGGCTCACAGCCAAAAGAGATCAACACAGAAAGGGCGAAGCTTTTAAATTCATCACAAATGTCACAGTATTACTCAGGCACACGGCAAAGAATCAAACCTAACGATGCTCAAGACAAGAGATTTTTCAGATTGGGGATGAATTGTGCAAAAATACATCTTTTTCATTTACCACAATATGGTTACAATAAAATATAACTACAATACAGTTTAACCAGGTGCCGGATGCACTAAAATGGCGCCCACGGAAAGCAAGCAGTAAATGGGATTTTATTAAAAGAGATGTTTGTGTACGTTTATATTGATCAAGGCAGCAGTAATTCATCATAACGGTGAAGAGAGTTATAACCTGGCGAACATCCAGCTTTGACTGCAGTCAAGTGCATTTTTGCAATTTTTAAGAGGGGGGTAATGCTATACAGTCCCAGCAACGACTGCCAATCCACAAACTGTGTTCTGTACCAAATTGTCGGGTCACATTATCATTTTATTAAACAATACAAAACATCACACAAAAATAAACAATGATATTGGCTGGCACGATTCCTCACCTGACGAGGGCAAACTGAGAGCTTTATTTATCATGGTAAAAATACAGGACAGCCATCTTTAATCTACCAACATGTACCACTTTAATCTACAGCTCTCATATCATTCCCATATCAAAACAACCTCTCATGGCCCCTTGTGACTTCAGTGTGCCATGTCAGAGAGAGAAGTTTCACCACAGCCAATGCTTCATAAAGGACTCTGGCATATAGAGAAAAAAATAGTGAAAAATGATTATAGTATTTGATTAATGTCTAAATATAGAGAGCGGTAGCAAGGCAGCGCTGACCTAACTGCTCATGGAGTTATTCAGAGGAGGGAGAGGAAGGCCACGGATGAGGCACAGACTTGATTTACTTTGCCGACTTGCAGCTGCTCTTGAAAAGAGGGAAATGAAAATAACCCCATAGAGCTTGATGGATAAAAGAAACTCTGTTATGAGGTCATCTCTGATGAGGTCAGCAAGCCAAATATGGGCATGGAGAGAGAACGAGGGAAGCGGCTCTCAAAGCAAATATCCTAATGAATACATTCATTTAAGTGTGACTAATTACAAGGACAATCAATGATTTATCTGTCATAATAGGAATGGATGCCAATAGGTAATTAAATAGTCAAAGCAGTCCTAAAGGTTAATTAAAGAACTTGCTGGGAAAGGTCAGGGCATCCTGACTGTGATTATGGAGGTACTGTTAACTCCATTCGTCTGTTGCTGTGTGGCTAAGATGCAGTTCCCAGTGATTGGGATCAAACCTCATCCTAATGTCACTGCAGCTATTCAGAGAGGATGCAAAAAGATGCATTTAAAGATACATTTGAAAAACTTTGTGACCACAGATTAATACTTAATCTGTAATGAATGCTGCAAAGTTGGGTTTGACCTTAATTACTGGCCAGGCATGAGTTATTAGGGCTTGTTTTGTTAATTATTCAAATGTAAATTAGAGCCATTAAAACAAATCAATTGGGATTTTCTTGTAGTGCAGTTGTGAAACGACCTCTGATGTGCCTTCAGGCAAACAGAGCTACACACAATCTCCACAAACGCGCTGGGAACGTGAACAACAGGAAACTCGTTCCCTTTTTAAATGCGATGTGGACCAAAAAACGTTGAACAGAAATGACAAAAACAGAGCTTGAGTCCTACCCGCCAAGATCTGCACAGATATATAAATGTGCTTCCCATTTATTATCATTACTTTGAATTAATAGCCTTTGCAAATGCTTTTCCTAGAGAATCAATTTCTGAATGCTTGGGCTAAAGGGGATGAAAGCAGTTAGTATTTATTACACCCACCCTCATGTCTTTAATATTGCATCATCGTACCTTATCTTAAACACCTATTTGGCAAACAACACAACTCATAAATAATGATAAAATAAACATCCAACAGAAGTACCATTAAATATAGGCTTTACAAAGGCTGTTCAGAAATAAATAAATCATTTTATTCTATGTTGTTTTTTCTTGCCCGGCTAATAGAGAATAAAAATGGCTGCATAACAATTGGCCTTGCTGCTATTGGATACATTTCAAGCTACAAATCATCGGCAAGTCTTCTTGTTTGTTTTTAGTTTTGTGTTTCTGGTGCATACTTGCAACACTCAACACTTTGTTGCATCACAATCATTTGGCAGAGCGCAGATCGACCAATCAGAGTGAAGGAAGATGCAACACGGCTGGACTGATTCAGACAGCAGGTAAAAAACAGATGGGGTGGCATTGCTTGTGATTGTGATCTTTGATCACTCCACCACCCGCGTCTTAACACTGCAAAGCATTCTTCTGCTTCTGCAAACAGTAAGAAACGTGGGGAAACACAAGAAAATATACATGTAACTCATGTAAGTCTTTCTCTGTGAGACTTTGACATCTTATAATAGCCATAACTGAGAAGTTGCAACTTCTCAAACTTAAAAGACTGAGTTAAAAGACTGATTACATAAATGTTACATATTTTGTTTTAACCTCGAGTTTGAATTTTTTTTTATTCTGTGCTACATATGACATGCCAATGAAACCATGTTGTTAATCTAGCTGTTGGGTAAACAAAAACAGATTGAAATAAACAACTCACTAGCATATATTCAACAGGCAAGACTAAACGATATAATGACACATTTTATGACCAACTCATTCTATTGTGATTTTTTTCTATGTAAGAATTATTTTACTGTTAAAATTGTGATGCCACAAGGTCAACTTATGTTCACTAGAGCGGATCCTTTTTTTCCTGTTTAACACTAATGTTCAATAGCCAAGACTTGAATATATGTGCCTACACAGAAAGTGATTGGTTTCTTAAGCCTCGAGTGTAAGATAGAGGATGTAACACAGGTTAATTTGTTTTTTTTCTCTGCCAGGAATTTCCTCTGTGTGTTAATTCAAGAGCCGTGGCTAGAAGGCGTCATTACGCGTGTGACACAAAGACTGGTTTGCAGGAATGTATTAGCCAAAGTAAAGTGCTGTAATATTCTTTAAGCATACACCTTCTCCCTCTGCCTCAAAGAAATTCATTCACATGGCCATTTATTAACTAAAAGCTTAAGAGGTCAAATTAAGTTGACTCTTCTGCAATGATAATGCTTAAAGTTCAGGAGTCCAGAAATTCTTCCCCAAATAAGACAACCATTGCTCTGTATTTTAAAATAAACTAGCGTATAACAAAATAAGAATAATTGCAATAATCGTGGGGCAAAAAAAATCTAAGTAAAGTGCTTGCTTAAAACTATGTACAGCGATACAGTGTATGACTGTGTCGTTGTGTTTACCTGTTTGGAAGAGAGAGATTCTGAGAAAAACATGCGACCAGATGCAGTAGCTGTGTGACAGAATGGTGTCACATATGCCTGGATGCTGGATGACAACCCCCATGTCAACCCCGTTCCAACCCCTTCCACCATTTCTGACACACCGTCAGGATCAACAGGGACACATCTAATGCAAGCAGATGTAATTTCTGTGCCTGAAACACAAAGGGAATTGGGTGCAGAACAATGGAAGGAAAACTTGGTTGATACAATCCAAACAGTCCCGCAATTTTCTAGTCTGTCCTTTGCTTAGACTCTGATACATCAAAGCCATATCCTGCTCTACCTGTCTGCATCTTAACAATGGCATTTGAACTGTGAATGAACAGGTCTGGTGGTGATGTAAATGTAATATTACAGTTTGGGACTCTTGTGATCCGCCACCTTCACGTTCTATTTCAACACAGTGAGGAAAAAGATTAGATGTACAGCAGAGCTGACAGAGAGAGAAATGGGAGTAATGGCTGAATAGACATAATACAGAATTTTTTCATTGCTTCTAGTTATTTTCAAACACATAAGAGGCATACTAGCATGATATCTCTTGGGAAAATGAATTTAAAGCGAATACACTTCCACCAGCCTGTGCGATCACGAACATCCAAAAAGGCTTAATACGCTTCCTGATTCATAATCCAAATTTATTTACTGAAATATTCTGATAGCAACACCTCTACCTGTTCATCGATGCACACTTATAACTATTTCACTTCAGTGAGGCTTAGCAATGCTTGAGAAAGTGTGCCAGACTTGAGTGCCAAAAATCGAAATGAAAATTCAGCCACCTGTCTCGCAGGCATCCTTTATCATTAAATCTGAAAAACACAAACAGAGGCAGCAGGTTTTTGTGTGAATCGGAAAAGATGAGAAGGTAGCAGTTTCAGTAAAGCATCTGCGATGACTCAAACACTTCCATGTGGGATGTTCATGAGAAGAATATTTGATGATGCAGATAAAATGCACCCATTGCCTTTATGTGTGTGTCGCCGGATAGCTGGGTGGCAGATTCTGGCTTCTCTCTCAGTCCAAATGAGTCTTGTGCTCTCTTTCCATGTGTCATCGAGCAAGTGCAGAGCAGGAGAAATGAGATACCTCCTCTGCATGTGCTCTCAAGTCTGATACATAGGGCCTCCTGAGGCCTGCAGGTATTGTGGGTGATTTGCATAATTGTTTGGCACTTGTCAGCTGTGGGAGGATCCTGTAGGGCAGAGAAACAAAGAGGGAGGAGAGTACACAGAACATAAAGGGCATCTCTGCTTGATAAACAATGAGGGCCAGTAGCAACCGTGAGTCACAGCCCTTCTGAAAGAATCGAGTGCATTAGGAGCATATGCTACGACACAAGCTGCATTTCCACAGTGATGATGAGGTAAAACACAAGGGATTATGGGATTTTTATACAACAGTTAGGCTGTTTTCAAATCTGATTGGACAAATGCCATTTCAAGAGGTCTGATGATCTATAAACAGATGTCTGGTGACATGCAAATAGGAACTATTTCTGTAAAAATAAAATAGCTTGGTAATAGTTAATTGTACTGTTGTACCAGCATGACTACGCTGTAAGTAATATTCAGGGATAAAAAGGTACTTCTGTTCATGTAATATTTATTAATTATATTCACTGTTTCCCAGTAAATTAACTTAAAATGTTAAATATGCTTAACAGGCAAATACATTCGTTTTCCACATTTAAAATAAGAAACAGCACGCAGACCGTGCAGAACTTAACATCTCAAAGGCAGGCCAGAATTTTAGCAAATATAAGAATTCAGCAGAAACTCCTGCATCAGAATTTACAGAACTTTTTACAGACCAGCGTTCATATAAACCCTTCCAGATATAATCTAACACCAGTTCTTTAAAGCAATTCAAGTCAGCTATTCTTACAAGCGGTCTGTCCTAAATGGTCTCTTTGATCCTTAAAAATACATGTATAATTTCAGTCATAGCTTTTAACTTTTCAGCTCTTTAGCAGGATTTTAAAGCATTATGATGGTATTAGCAAACCTCACGATTGTCTAAAATTGCTTTGTTCTGTTTTTCATGTGATATTAACAGAGAAAAAACTAGACTTGATGGGTCGTTTTGGGCTGCTGATCTGTGAATAGTACAGAACCACAATGATTAGACTTGAATTGTTCATTGCTTGGGGCTTGAGTGAAGCAATGGGTCTGTCTACTTCACTGCATCATTTGAAGTCCAGCGATGGTCCAGCAGGGCTCCTCAGGTCCACAGTTTCATAACGTCAGAGCTTTACTGAATAAAACATGAATCTACTGATGTTCTGTAAGCAGAACAAATTATATCAAAATAAACTTCTGCCTCCACGTTATTACTTTTCAGCTGTTATGTGTGTTTGGATTGTAGTGGCCTGTTTCATTTCCTCTTATTTTTATTCTGTTTCATTACACAGTTGTGGAAGAACAGACCCAGGACAGTATTTATATATAAAAAGACCTTTACATTTTTACAAAACTAGGTAGCTACTACGTAGACAATGTATGAAATCAGAATACTGTTATTATATTAATCTATGTCTATGTCAAATAACCATAATTGTATTTAAATATAAAGTGCTGTCAAGGAATCTTGTTTACTATCATCAATATAACATAAGATGAGCTTGTAAACAGGTTCAATTCTGACCAAAATGACCAAACATTTTCAAAAAATATACAACAAAACAGAAACACCACTTCTGGGAAATGCAGTTTTTCTCTAAGCAACACAGATTCCATGTATTAGATCACATGTTTTATTTATGGTTGAAAACATGCTTGAAATATTTCCATTCTTGTATTTTCAACCAGGACCGGGTCATTAATGGGATGAAAGGTGATTGTAATATCAGAGCCTCATTGGTCCAGGGAGGCCAAAAACAACTTGTAGTTTTATGTGTTCTATAGTCTTTTAATTATAAATAATTCAGCTAAAAGCAAATGTTTTTCCAGCACAGTGTGTTTCACATTATTTTAAACAGCCCAGCCACACACATACACAACTGCACAAACACTGAAACGGATATAATGCCACTTTCTATCATCTGCCTGTAAATACGAAAGGGCCCCTGGGTTCGTTATGCCATGTTTTCCAGACATTTGAGATAATTGAACAAATTATGTGCTAGTTGCGGTTATGCGCAGGGGTCAAAATGGCTGTTAGTAGTAAATGCATATGTCTGCGTACCTCCTATTAATTGTGTGAATAGCTGTTTCGGATCCTCTTTTTCTGCTTGGGAGTCATTAGTCACTTGACAGGTTCGCCGCAAGCCTTCCTGCCTACCAGCTAAGCCATGCAGCTCAGTCAGAGGGAAAGAGAGAGAACAAGTGAGAGAGAGAGAGAGAGAGAGAGAGATCAAGTGAGTGAGTAAAAAAGAGAGACAAAAACAAAAAGAAAGAAAGAAAGAAAGAAAGAGAGACAGAAATAGACAATTGAGCAGACATGGGCATATGAATGTCATATTAAACAAACAGCTACACAGGAAGAGGAGGATTTGCTGCCTTAATCAACAGCAGTATTTCATAAATCTCCAGCTTTCTCAACAGCCCATTTACATTTCAAACTGTTGTATTTGCACAACACATTTGAATACAAATTATACTCTCATAAAAGCAGGATATTTGGCTGTTTATATAGAAGTCATGTAATGAGTGTACACAAATTCCAACAATATGTGAGATTTGTCTGTGAGGGTTTGTTAGAATAAGAATCTTTTATTTAGACAAGAAGCATGCATTTATGAAGTTCTGTTCTGTAATGACTGAATAAAGCCATTCAGTCTCATCTGAAATTGTGAAGGTTTGCTCATTGACACTCAGTTCTGCATTCAAGCTCATTGATGGCAACACACATGACTATCCTGAGCTATGATATCACAGCCAGCAGACAGGGAATATTTTATTGTTATAAGTAAAATAATATAAATCTAAATGACGATAAAATTACAGTCTTAGATAATTCTGAGACCTTGCCTGAAAAACACAAAGCATGTTTTAAAAGTATACTTTATGTACCCAGTTCAAGTTTTAATTTAGTTCAGCAAGTTATTTGTGCATAAATAGTGTAAATTAAATTTACCACAAGGCAACTTGAAAGGGAAACCCATTCATACCTGTGAAAAGAATAAGTTTTAGGAGAGCAGTCATTTATAGCACACATACAGTGTGCCACGGTTTATCTTTTAATTGATCTTTTGAATGATTGTTGGAAATTCATGAAAAACGGAAGCAAGTGGATCAATTTCCCGAGCGCACGTACGCAGGAGAGAAGCATTTCACAACATTGGGATGAAGACATCAGAGCAGCTCTTAGCTCTGAACCTCTAAAAATGGCCCATCTTCCAACCCAAACCAAAGCTGACAGCGTGGTCGCACAAGCTATTTTGGTTTGTCTGAGGAATTTATATGTCATTTAAAAGGACTGGATGAGTCTTGATCACTCCTAGATTAAACCCTGCTAATGGAGACCGGAGTAGGCCAGAGAGCTGCTGTTACCATGACGAACAGCCCATGAGTTTAATCATAAAGGACAGGAGTGTTGTTTGTGAGATGGGAGAGCCCATATAAACAAAAGTGTTACAAAAGTGCCACAGTAAATGTCATCTGTATATTTCTCTTTTTGCAACAAACACATACAAACAACAAATAACCCATTCTGTTTCATCTAAGAGACTGGGGCGCACTATGAATAATAAGACATAACGGAACAATTCTAAAACACTTATCTGTAAACTCAAAAGGCACCTCTCCTTTTCTCCCTGTACAATTTTCCATGCAAAGGTTGTCTTCACGCTCAAATGCACAGCCAATCCCCTGATAACCAGAGCTCAGCATCTGTTTTCAATGGCGCAATAAGGCCTTTGATGCCCATGCTGTGTAGTGACAAATATGCAAATTTTCCCTGATAATTTCAGTTGCCAATAGGCTGCCAGGATGAAGCCATGTTTTGTCCTCCTGTATTCCCACTCAGTAAACAAAGTAACTGGCTGTTTTTAACATGTTCTTTTCAGCATGTCAGAGCAATTTTATCTTGTACAATTGTACAGAGTTACTAGGACAGAAGAGAATCATGCGTAAAAAATTACTCGCAGTGGTGCATTCGCCCCCTTTGCTGATTGGCTACAAGTTTGTTATAGTGTTCTGGTGAGTGGTCCAATTCACTTTGTTTTTTTTTATTTTTCAGATTTTCTCCAGAATACGTACACAACACTGAAAACTAAAAAGCTTTTTTTTACTAAAAAAAATAGTCAAAAATTGTTTGTTTGGGTGTTGATTTCAGTTTTTAACAGCATTTTTAGATCGCAATTACAGCAATTATTGCAACTTTAAGCACTGACCTCACAAATACCAGTTGAATGCATAATTGTGAAACACTTAAACAAGGTTAATCTGCAGATATTACCTCCCATCATTCATCAGAGTGATAGAGGAGGATTCATCAACACTGAAAGTAAAGAGCAGGAAGGAACAAGGCAAACATGCCACTCTGTAATCATCTCTCATTCTACAGCAGCGGGCAGGTTAATATTTGTACTAGATGATCTCTTAGCTCTTTGACAAACAAAGAAGGGGTGATAATATAATGGACAAAGATGGAGGCTTTCAAAACAGTTTAAAAGCTGGTTTCATGGACTGCTGCCTGCAAGTGGAGTATGTTGATTTGTCCTAATGACATTTTTTAGTACAGTAGGTCTGTATGGGCATTTAGTGTGTCCAAAGCTAAACTGGTAGAGTGTGGTGCTAGCAACATCAAAGTTTAAAACAGTTATTAAACAGTATTTGTACAAATTATTTAAGCATCAAATTACGAACAGCAGCGCAGCAACATTGGTCTTTTGAACCAATGTGGCATAACAAGAAGCCCTTTAAAGAAAACCTTACATATGATCATTAGTTCGACTCCATAAACATTAAACTGACTGTTTTAGTTAATGTTGCTGCAATGATTATAAGCATAGATGAATAGGCACTAATAGCCATTGGAGAACAGTGCCATTTAGGAATGCATTGGATTTAAATGAAGGCTTGAAAGATACTGCAGTTCTGAAGTCTGCTAAACCAAATCAGGACGTGTAATTTAGTGAGTCAGAACCTCTATTCCAATTACTCATTAGAGGTCAAAAGACACTGAAATATAAACAGCCTTAACTCCCACTTCCTGCATTATATTTGCAACCAATATTAAAATTACTTTAGTCTTCAAACTAACAATGTAATCATGAGAGCAGGAAAAAATTGTATTAGTTATTAAATAAAGATATGAAATATGACTCTGTTCACAGAAGCTGTACATTGACAACAATCCCCCTGAAAGCTTAATGTCATTAGGGGTGTGAAAATATAGTCATTTCTAAGATATATGTTTTCCTGTTTTAATATCCAGAGACAACTATAAGTCATATCTAAATTAATTTGCTGAAAAGATGTAAACACTGTGGTGTGTTCTAGTACTTCCACCATTCTGACAAAATGTCAAGAAACTACTAGTATATAAAGAAATTACGAGTAAGGAATCCTTGTGTTTATATGAAAGAAAATACGTAATTATTCTAAATGTATTACTAATGCTATTTTAGTTCAACCAGATGTCTCTAATAGGGTTTATCATATCATAACCAAACTATTGCCTATAAAAAATAATTAATTTATATATGTGGAACTTTAAAATCATTGACATATAATTATGATAAGAACAAATATTAAAAACATGCTAACTGTTTAAAAATATAAAAAAAACTGAATTACAGTAATAAAAACTGAACATTCAATCTAATTGTTGCTTCTGACATTGCAAAAGTACCATCTAAGATTAAGCCCATAACTGAATGAATGGTGTTTTCATCGTGTGCAATCAGCCACCATTTGCTAAGACTGATGTCCAACTTGACAATCATCAGTTACAATTTCAGTTCTTAAACCCTGCTTAAAACTCACTATTTTTTTGAAAATACAAGAGTTCAAATGCATCCAGATGCAATTCACAAAACCACATAAACACTGATCACTATCTTAGTGTTATATTGTTTAACCTCCATGGAGGCACAATCACCACAGGGGAACTGGAGACCTTCTAACTTAAATGACTAATAAATTAGGAAAACAAGATCATTACAGGCCGTGTTTATTGAGCAGAGATCTTTCCCTCACTGAGTCCGTATATGAGCATACAGCTACTTTCTCAGCCCTGGGGGGACAGAATCACACATTCAAAGGGTGAAATCACTCTTTAAACTGCATCCTAATTCGGTCTATTTCAATTGTTTACCTAAGTACTATAAAATAAGTAATTATTTTGCTTCACATTGATTTACTGCCAAAATATGTGACAGGGAATCTGAAAGAACTGTCAGAGGTGTTCGTTTCGTCTGCCACCCCTTTCCATCCCTAATTGGTTTGGTGTGACAGTCCTCGGACAGAAGAGGGTGAGTTTCAGTATCAACAGTCAGTTGGGTGACATATGGCTAGTGGGGCCTAATCTCATGGCAACTTTGGACACATTTGAAATGCTCTATCTGTAGCTCAAATGGTAAAGCATTACGCTAGCAACATGAATATTGTGGGTTTGAATCCAAGGGAGCGCATGCACTAATAATTTGCATACCTTGAATGTACACACCTTTAGTGCGAGACAAATATGAAAAAAATTCAATACACCCAGCTAGTGCTCAAAATCCAAGGCAGTAGTGGGTTTGCACTGCAAATACCAGTATTGTTGGTACACCTTTTCCATCTGTTTTCTCTTTTTTTCATCATCTGAATCTTTATTCATCACATAAAACCTGACCTTCAACTAAATCTCACACATTTGCATGTTAAATGACCGTTTAAAGAGTTCAAATGAAGATAAAAGGACACTTTTCCCGCACTGGATTTCAATGCTGCCTGCCTGGAGGCTTGTACTCAAATTGCTTTTTCTTGGTCTGACAACCTCATGCCCAATTCTCACATCTCTCCTCCAGCTCTTGAACTTCATAAATAAGAAGTTAAGAACTTGACAGAAGCACACCAAATAATGGCAAATCCAATTAAGGGCGATATGAACAGGAACAAGCAGATGGAACATTTCTAGATGCTAAAATAAAGTGAGCTTATAGTCAAGGCAAAAAAGGAACATGCTCTTTCTCTCTCTCTCTTTCTCTCTCTCTCTTTCTCTCTCTCTCTGTCTGTCTTTCTCTCTCATTCTCTCGAACCCTTTTTCTCTGTCTCCTTTGTAAAGTCTCTTCTGAGCCCTTGTCTAAGCGCTGTGGACTCTGCTAGGACCTCAGCGTGTCCCTGTGCCTCAGGCAGCCACTGAGAAGGCCCAAATCAGAACAAGACGGCCTGCTCTGTGCCTAACAAAACAACACCGAACAGCAGGATCCAGACTTCATATGTGTCTGGTTGTATAATCAAACTCTCCCCGGCCAATAAGACATGGCTGAAGGGTTTTTTCTTGACCTCTTTCTGATCTGACTAGTGTGTTTTCAAAGATTGTGTGACTGCGGGCAACAAACACTTTTCATTTTTGACAAATAACGTTTGAGCGTTTACTATTTTTTTAATTTATTATGCTATTTTTCAACTGTTCAAATATGTAAGTGGGTCAAGCCTGAAAGTTAAACACACAAACATAAAGGTATAGTTTTGTAAACTGTATGAAAGAGCAAACTGTATAAAAAACAGCATCAAATAAACTGGTATTTATAAAATGTGCATGTGTACACTTAGGTTTAGAAGACCTCTGAGAACTGAGGCTGATAAATGAATGACATTTAATCAGAAGAGTCTCTTATTCATGAACAGGTTCACGTTTTATCTTACTGCGTAGGGGACTGGTGACATTTTCATCTTTAATTCTACTTTTTTAACATTTACAGTGAGGTAAAACCTTTCTTGAATTGCTGTGTGCAACTGCTTAATCACATTATCAATTGCCATGCGTCTCTAAATGTTTAAAAAAGTAGTTTGGTTTCTTTAAAACACATTTATTAACGTAATAACAGTGTCCATCTGGCTAGTTTACGTTTATTTATTAGGCAGACACTTTTAACCAATGGGACAGTGCGTTTACTTTGTGCATGCATTTCCTGTTGCTAAGACTAGGCTTTTATTTATACATTTAGTAAACACTATTATAAAAATTAAATTATTTATGTATTATTATTAAAATAAATTTATCAGTAAACAAATTCCATGGGATTAAAAAAATGGCGTTTTCATTGTTGGTACTGTGCCAGTAAGAAGTTGCTATTTATTATGAAACTGAAATTATGAAAGTTTGGGAACTTTGTGAAAGTTGGTGTTTCTAAGGAAACAGAATTACACAGCGTCTCTCAAAACACAGACTTTTATCAGATTGCACAGGGCATTGCAAATACTCAATAGTGCCCCCACCCCAACATCACCTCAGTTTTCAAATTCATCTTCTTTATCACTGCACCTCTCTAATGAAGCCTCTGGCAGGCGATATTCTGGACAACATTATCAATATTTATGTCTAGCTATTTGTCACATTGTTTCCCTGATATATTGCCAGTGTTGCCAATATTGAAATACAGTAATTTCGTCTAAGATCAAGGTGCACAAAAAGTTAAAATTAAAGTTGTTTTTTTTATGTTTCTCTACACTGGCGAAGCAGTGTTATTAATTATGGTAAATGGTTTAATGATCATTTGCCATTTACAAGAAATAATGCTAATGTATAAATCAAAATGTAAAGGTATAAAATCATCACATCACATTATAATGTCTCTTTTGTTGTCTCCTTTGCTACACAGAAATATACATTATTCAGTCAAATGTGATATCAAGAAAATATCTTCAAAAACACAACACATAGATCTGATATTATATTTTTTCTACTTTACAGCATTTGAAATGTAATTGAACTTACAAAAGAACTAAATTAATTCAAAGTCTTGCAAAGGTTTTTTATCCACTATAAAGCTTTTAAATAGGAATTAAATTGTAATACTGCCTTTGCAAAGCCAATAGCCGTAACCAAGTGTTCACTGAAACCAGCCTGACATCATACAGTCTTGACATCTGACAGTCAAAGTAAGGATGTTTCTGTCTCCTTTGGGTTTCAAGGCAACAGGCTGCCAAGTTAATGTTTCCACAAGTCTGTCTGAATAGAGGCTTCATCAACCAAGTGTAAAGAGTCTGTTTAAAACACAGTTTTAACTCTCATCTGCCCTGACGGACAAGCTACCACCAGCCATGCCTTATATGTCAAAACGGTTGCTGTTTGTGACACATTCTCAACTTCTACCCTGAGCCACAGTGAAGAACACCAGCATTCTGTGAACTGCTATAACACAGATGGTATAGAACTTCTATTATAGATTATATATTTTATTACATTATATAGCATCTGTAATCTCTCTTGAGTTTAGACAGACCTGCTTTCTACTAAGTAACAGATACAATATTTTATGGTCTTGATGAAAGTGATGGAACCTTGATAAGATTAATTTATGCAATCCATTAATTGCTGTCCAAATTACACCCATGTCAAGCTTAACACATCTCAAATTGAAGAGTAAATGGTCTTCTCTGTGGCATTAATTCTTTAATGATACGTCAATAAAAGTGCAGAAGTCATGTGACCCGGCTCAGCAGGACAGCAGAGGTGATGAATGATGAATGATCTCACTGTATACAGTTCTAATCTTTTCCCAAACACAAGCATATATACACTATAGCATTTATATACGAGTGTTGCTTCAAATATGTCAAATTTATACTCTCATCTGAGATGAATCTGGCAGCATTAAGCACATATCTGCCCCAGATGGCCATTCTTTCTCTTATAGCTGAACCCTCCGTCCTCTGGCACTGATCTTAATAGAAATCCTGTCCACTGAGACCTTCTCCCAGACCGAAGTCTCCAAAAACAGAAGTGCATTCAGGATTAAACACCAACCTTTCCCATCAGCTCTCAGCAATGGAGCTGCCATCTTGTCAAGACCCCCAAAATGAGCACCCACCCAAGAGCTCAGTCCTCAGTGGAGCTCCACAAATAGACAAGTCCTGCAGTGTTATAAGATTGAGTTCCTCTCCCCATCTAGTAAAGAGAACAAACAAGTCAGCTGCAATGAAGTGACAATGGTGTTCGTAATCTGCAGACAAGATTGTTTAGTCTGGTTTCAGTTTCACTGCTGAGGCTGTGAAGGTCATTCTGTTGATAATGAGTTGGTAAGCTTTGTAATGAGCAGTATTCACAAACTGTGATTATTCTATTCATGCTAAGCTCTGTTAGCGACGTATGCGCTCAATTCATTACAATAGTCTTGTTAGCATTCGTTCTTCGCTACCTTCCAGCGCTTACAGCTTTGACAGTCAAACAATACAAACAATGAATATTCTAATTCTTTGCTCAATTACAATGACTTCACTTTTCAATTGTTTTGAAAATGAAAGTGGTGATTCAGGTAAAAATGGAAATCTTTCCAAAAACTTTTATGCACAGTAACACAGGGTTTGAAATCATAGCCTATCAATATTGTTGCCTTATTTAATTATTTAAAGAAAGGCAAAACTTTGTCAACTAACACCGACAGTCCATGCAGAATTTCAGATGTCTCTCAGAGTTTCCAGCATCAGCACAACACAGATTAAAAAGCTAAGTAGTTATTTATTGTACCTATAATGGTGTGCTATGTAAATGTGAGGAGTGATGAAATCTATGATGCTGTTAGCTGCACCCTGTGAAGACAGCATGATGATGTACTAAATGATGTACGGCAGCGCATGTTAAAATGCATTACTGGACGATCCAGGCCCACCACCTACATTCATTACATCTCCAGGAAAATAATGGAAGCAATTTGCTGTTCCCCAAGAGCATCTACCAAAACATGCCCATCTCTTTTCAAAATTTGTCATGCGTTTATTTGTTGCGACTGCAAATTACACATATTTCTCTTCATAATGCGCCCAGAGCCCACTTGGCAAATATGCGAAATTAGGAAAGACGCATCTTTTCGTAGAATCACTCACATTATACTGATGGCATCACCTTAGACCCACCAGGAGACTCGACTCGGCTGCGGAAAAAGTGGATGAAGTGTGAATGCCGGGAAAGACTTTAAATTATTCGCTCTGCCATACTAGAATGATTTTTCATTTTCTGCTGGTTAAATATTTACTTTGATGGCAGCAAGTCCACATATATATTCACAAGTCACATAATCAACAAATCATACAAAGTGGATATCTGCTTTCTCCAATATTCCTTGAGAAAGTAATTAGTCCCTAATTCCCCTCGGGTGGTGATAGAGGAAGCATATAAATGACAGCCTATGAGACTTCACCATAGATTGTTGTCACTTAAGAAATAATAGATTTTCCCAGATCAGAAGAGGGATGAATATTTATAGGGCGAGGAATTTATTAAAAGCCACTTTATATTCTCCTTTTTGCTTGATTGGCTCTCATGGTGAGCGTGTGAGGCTGCGTTGATCTTAAAGCGCACACTGTGACTGAATTAATGGACTCATATTAGAAAAAATATCTCTGGTAAAAAAAAGAAAAGGCCAAGACTGAAAATATGTGACAGTGATTGCAAATCATTTACATTTTTGTGAATTAAAACACACAACATCATTCCTAATGTAGTGGAGGGTACAGTTACTGTAGATGGGATCAAAACAATGTTATAAAGTATATTTGCATAAGGGTAAACAGAGCATTTAAATTAAACAGAAGTCTGAAGTGAACTCAGGGGTCAAATTATTAGGTACACCTTAATAATGGGCACAGCCCAGAACAGTTTGAAACATGAATTCTACATTACATATAACATCCCTTGGAGATTCTGGTCCATGTTGACATTATTGCATCATAGTTTGTTGCATCACACAGTTGCTGCAAAATTGCTGGCTGCAAATTCATGGTGTGAAACTGCCTCCACATCACAAAGGTGTTCTATATATTGGACTGAGGGCTGGTGACTCTAGAGGCCATTTAAAGTACACTTCACTGATTGTGATATTTGTGGAACCAGCATGAATTGATGTGTGCTCTGTGACATGTGTTACACTGCTGCCAGTACCCATTAGAAGATGGCTAGACTGTGGAAAGCACATGGTAAGCAACAACATTCAGGTAGCCTGTGGCATCTAATGCTCAATTAAAGGTATTAAGGGGTCTAACGCATGCCAAAAATGTTCCTACGCTATTGCATCACCACCAGCGTGACGCTGAACTTCAGCCAAAATAAGACAGGACAGATCCATGGATTTATGTTGTTTACACCAAATTCTGACTGACTACCAGTGTGTTACAGCTGAAATCTAGATTTGTCAAACAGGTAACACACTTCATGCTTCTGTCCATTTTTAGCAAGCCTGGCCCCACTGTATCCTCAGTGTCCTATTCTTAGCTGACAAGACTTTAACCCAGTGTGGTCTTTGGCTGTCACTGCCCATTCACTTGAAGCTTCAAAAAAGTTCTTCTACATAAAACTATGTAAATTTGATTTATTGTCAACTTCCTGTCAGCCAGAACCATTCTGACCCTCGTCCTCTGACCTCTCTCGTCAACAACGCCTTTTCATCTCAGGCATTTTGTGGGATTTTTGGCACCATTTTCTGTAAACTGCCAAGACTGCGTTTAAATTTCAGGAGATAAGCAGTTTCTGAGATATTTAAACCTACCTGTCTGGCACCAACAGTCATTCTACGGTCAAAGCCACTTTGATCACATTTCATCCCCATTCTGATGTTTGACTTTAACAATAACGTAACCTCTTGACCATAGCTGTGTTCAAATTCAGAAGAACGCTGCCTTCACAGGAAGCGCACAGTGGCAGTAAAGCATTAAGGTATGTTTCAACCGGTGTTTACATAACATCCTGTAGACCAAGATACCTTAATTTGCATTATAGAGGTGTCCTTCACTGTCTGCAGTATCACACAATCCTGTAAACAAACACAAAAAGCTGGTGCAAAAATTAGTCATTGTTATGAATGCAAACAGATAGCAGTTATACAAGAAAGGCATGTCTTTGGTTTCAGACATGTCTGCATGTTCTTATGCTCTAAAAGAGTTGCCGCAACATGATTGGCTAATCAGTTATTTGCATTAACAAGCAGGTGTATGTATTAAAGGGGACGTTGAATGTAGTTTGACAAATATTATGAAAACTGAGCCAAAACCCATGCAGTGAGAGGTCTGATTTGATTGAATTAAACTCCTAATGCTTTTCAATCCACCCTCTAACATCACACCCACTAATATCATAAGCCAAACAAAGCAATACCACTCTCATCTCTATCAGATATATTAAATTTCAGAACGCTTTTATGACATTTTTAATGCACACATCAGACGGCCCCTTAAGTAAAGATAAAGCGTGGACTGCTACAATCAAATCAAGCAGTTAGAATTATAAATCAATGCGAGTGTCAAACGGGCAAAAGCTGAAAAGTTAATAATAAGTGTCATTGTCTGTTACTATGGCGATGCAGCGTCAATAGCTAAGAAGCACTTTAATAAGATATGGTTTCAGAAGTGAAAATTCAGAAGGCATTTGAATGTTTCTCAGAAAAGCATTTTATCACATATAACTTCAAGTATCATTCTTGTGAACTTTAGCTGCCACAAAAAAAACTATTTCCTTCAATTTTAACATTATAAATAATTACCTGCTTCATTTATTTTTACATGTGTTAAATATAAATACCTTCCCATCACAAAAGAGTACATACTTTTGTAAGTAGTATATTGTAACACAAAAAGAGTCTGATTTCTGTATCGATAAACCGCTGGGCAGAGACAAATAGACAACAGGCCTGTCATTTTCAAAGACAACCTTTAGTCTTGACATGTCATAAAGATATGAAAGAATCACAACAGGACAGGAAATTCTGTTCAGACCTTACTCTGCTCTGTACATCTAAGAATGCGATCAGTCTATAGCTGTACATGCCGTGTGTGAGGTTCAACCGAGGTGAAAGTACAGGGAAAGTTTCAAGCCCTCGTAGACCAGAAGAACTGGTCTGAAGAACTGAATATTTGATAAAGGCTTTAGTCAGTCTACTGTATCTGCCCTTCTTATCCTTCTATCAGTTCTGAACCTAGGAATGAATCTCAAACACTATACAGCCTCTGACAGTTGAATATGTGGTGCTTGTAGGCTGGTTTTAGCTAGAAACACTGCAATACCCAGAAGAGAAAGGTTTGCTCCTCGCAGCTCATGAAAAAGACGTTTCTCCTAACTTTTTGAGATACAAACATACTGTACATGTAAGAGTTTCAAATCATTAAAGCAAATGCAGATGGAATAACAGATAATTGGACCTTTTTTGGAAGCATTTGAAATGTTTGACATATTGAAAAGATTTTGGTTTAAATCTCGTTTCTAGCTCATGTAAATGAGATTAATGGGGTGTTTTTCTCAGGAGAAACGCCTGAGAAGAATCTTTTGCTAAAGTCCATTTCCTCTTAATTTGCTCTTGGCAAATAATCCATTTACCAAGTGAGATGAAAGAAATAATTTTCTTTTCCATGGGCACATAAATATTACTATTATGGATTGAGCAGTAAAAATGCTTTTGTCTTTTAATTATTTCAAAATAACTTGTAAGTGTGCTTTAACATGTATACTTGTCTTTTCAACTATCCTAACTATACTACCTTTTCAACTATCTTGACAGCTTTAATAATATGTACCATTCACACAGTATATTTACTGCATGAGTGACAACAGAAATACAGAAGTTTATCTTTTTTATTTACACTTTGATAAAGACCCATCACCTCCTCATTTATCTACTCATATAACCACTCATCCTGCTTTGTACAGTATGTCTTCTGTGATAAATGCATTCCCTTTCAAACTGTCTACTTTCAGACCAAACTAATGTCCTCTCTGGAATACGGTAATTGAAAATCTACGGCCGAGTTCATTCAACAACACAGCTGACACAACTGGAAGGCTTTAGTCTAAGGTACCATCATATAACACCATTCAGTTATTTATTTATATTTATCAACAAACAAAATAAAGAATTATAATACATAAAATAGCCCCTCAAAACAGTATTTCCTTAAAGTGACTAGCCAAACCTCTGGCCTTTAAACCAGACACAGTGGTTAAGCTCTTAACCTCCTAAATAAGTTAATCATGGTGTTAAATGTATGTAAAACCTACAAGCAGATGTGTTAAAAACACAGCAGTACTATTTATCAGTTATAGGGCCCTTTTTTATATTTGAGCTGATGCATTTATTTATACAAAAGAGTATTATGAATTACTTATCAAGGAGGATAAATTCTGTAGGTTTTTCAAGATCGACTGACCATGAGAGATTAATTAGCATTGTACTTGTAATTACTCAAAGATCAGCAGGGCTATTGTTTGCAGTGACAGCTAAATGTGTTTAACCTCAGGTTTATGTCAGTGCATTAAAAAGCATAACTGAGTGCCAAATCGGCCTAATTAATAGGCACACATTAATTAACAACGACAAGGAGAATCATGTAACATAGTTTGTTATAAAATCAAATGTCAAATTACAATAGCAAGCAACCTTTGTTTTAACACTGCAGTCCAAACACACAGTACAAAACTGATGTTTCCCAACCTAACATTTAAGGACAATTTTCTGTGTGGCATTGCCCATTTTAAGCAAACAGTCACACACAACATGCACCAAGGTTGAAGGTGAGCTTCATTCTGGTAGTGTTCTTGGCTTAATTTCACTCCCAAACTGATATTAAACCTTTCCCTGTCACAAAGCACAGATATTTGAAACCCATCCCAACAGATCTGCCAGTAATTGTACCCTAGCCAAACTCTTCAGCACTACCACAGGGAAGAACTGTAATTACAGCATTGCCTGCCTTCATGCTCCAACCATCACCCTCCATGATGACACGGAGGTGATGGCGAACACAATTTCCTTTGAAATTAATGAATGGCAAATAATTACTCTACATACAGAGAGCTGCTGGTGGAGAACAGGAAGACAAGAAAGAAATATGACGAGACGACGACACCCCCAGCAGAGCAGAGGAGGGCAGGGATGAGGAAGACATGGGGGAACTCTTTCATGGCCTGGAGGGACTCAGATATGTGTCTGAAGTGACTGAGCACCGCTTGCTTCTGCCTCAAGTTCCGCCTCTACTGTCAACTCCACAAGCCTCATTCATTTATCAGTAGAATCAGGAACATTGTGATCTCACAAGGGCCCGGTGTACGCTGCATTAGCACATCAAAGACTCTCTTATTTCTAATTCCATCTAAAGTAATTGTTAAGTGAACATTGTTAACTGCTGACTGGGGCTTATATATTGGAAAAAGAAAAGGAGCTACATTCAGCAGGGGTGTTGGTGTGATCAAAGGTATGGAAATATCTTCATAAAGTGGACTTGAAGTGTGAGGAGCTTTGACAATTGTGAGCAAGTTGTACCATGCACACTTTTCTGATTTGGACTGGATGGGATGTAGCCAAACAAATACATACTTAAACTTAAAAACACGCAGCTTGTTTGGTGGCCACGAGGTGCTGTGGACTTCTAATGTATGTGAATTGCTCCCTGTGCTTTCTAAATAGTGCCTGAGCAGCGTCTAATTAACCTCATGATGTGTGTGCCCACTTCAACAATCACACCAATTAAGGCCCTCACTCCACTGGGCCATTTTTCAATTCGTACCTTTTTAATTTAATTAAAACTATGAAGGGCAAAAATGAAGTCACCTAGCCATCTATACTGGATCAATTTTGGCTGTGGGTGTTGGAATCCCAAGTGTTAAATCACAATGACATCACAAGAGAACATCAGTAGATATTCAAAGGGAATGATTCTGTTTGGACAGTTTTGAAAATTGCTAAATAACATCGATTCATCCATGTTCTACATTGCTTATCCTACATAAGGTTGTAAGAGATTATTCCAGCATACAGAGGAATGCCAGGAATGGGGAGGAATGCCAAAACAGAATTCATTGCTCTACACTGTTACCTTCACATAGTTATGCTGTACAGTACCCAAAAAATGTACCCATTTTTTCATCCTCAGACTCTCCTTGTTCCTCAAAGCCATTAAGCTTTCATCAAGCTAGTCACCTCTCATTGCTTCATGAAAGTCAACACAAAAGCAGAAATAGAGACTAGCTACAAAATTAGTCTAGTGGAACTGCTTACTGCCTCCAGAGACGTACATGAAAAATATTAATATACAGTATTGATTGATGCTGTATTGACAGAAGATGAAGGACTAATGTTTAATTAGATGTAATTCGCTCTGTAGATCAATCAAAAAAGTTAATCTTGGTAGTTAATCTGGATTTAATGCACAGTAATTAGTCAGAAAGGCCCGATATGTCAGTTCTTTGTTTCAGAAAATATTTTGTCTCAGTAATATAAAAACTAATTTAGAGTTTAGGCTTGTTCTCTCCTTATTCAGGTTTCAATCTATTTTTCATCAAAGAGGCTTGTCAACAGTCATTCTGAATTCGCTATCACTTTCTGTTATGTATTTTTTCTAAATAGATTAGTTTAAATGTTGTATCAAAGTAGCTTGTTTTAATAAACAGGCAAAATGAAATTTAACATCACTGTATATGCTGAATGTGAATAGAAATGATACAAATATGCTTTCTGTAGCTTGCATTTTCATTTGCTTTAGTACCTGGTTCCACTCTATACAGCAATAAAATACAGTACACCAGTACATTTATGGTGAAATTAATGTAGATTATAGAGCTAAAATAACCTGTAAAATAATGAGAAATGTTTGAGAAATTATTGAGTTCATATTGAAATCTTTAATGCTATTGACATTCTTAACTTGTGACGTCAATGTCTAAAATCTAAAACTGCAAAATAAAGTCATTGTGAGATTTCATTGTGAGACACTGGAGCATAAGTTTCCATTTCTATTTAATCTTATTGTTGTCTAGGCGACATAATTAAGATATTAAATAGATTGTCCTTTTCTATGGGTATGAGAAAACCAGCAGCACTCACAGCCATTTGTACGCTGTTTTAGTGTATACTATAATATAATATTTATACAGTCTTATGAAATAAAACTCACAAGAAATAAAATCATAAACCAGGAATACAGATGTGTAATATGGTAAAGTGTAAACTGGTAATCTGAATTAAAAAGATAGAGACTGACAGAGAATGCTAATGGGAAGAGTCATCAGAGGCACAGAAATGGCAGGAGTTCCCTGTAGTTTGGTAAACCATGTTACCGTGGCAAAGCAACATGTGGCTGGTAATACAGAGCATCATACTAATGCAGCACAATGCTCTTCTCATTTCAAGCTTCATTTGTTTGTCTCTGTGAAACAGTGTCTGTTTTTCCACCATGGATCCGCTACAGCAACACTGACACTTCACACAAAATTACCATGAAGGTAAACTGATCACTGTTTTTACTTATAGAGTATGTGCATAACATCTGATGTAGCTAAAGGGTGTCAAGTTATGATATGCACATGCATAAACAGATAAGCAAACAGCCTCCTACACAAGGTTTCATTTGATCAAAACCTCCACAACAAATCAGTAATCATGTATCATTAACATATGTGTATATCATATGTAATTCTATATATACCGATGATATGCACCATACAGATTGCCATTCTACTCTATACCACTGATAGCAGAAATATGTTGGCAAAAATGATAGATCACAGAGGTCTTTAATTCTTTGATTAATCTCATAATAATCTATAAACCTAATAATTAATCTAATAATAAAAGTATTGTAGTATTAGATTAGACTTTTTTTGTACCATACCAACTTTTTGTACCATAATAATTTAATTTAGGATAAATGTATATGTATAATAAGATATGTAAACAATTTTGGAGAAAATAATGGATTCTTACCTAAAACATGCTTGTCTACAACATTTCATGAAGCTAAAAACATACTAAAGAGTCTTATAAAAACACAAAGCCACTAGTATCACTTACAAAACAATAAGCTTAGTAGTATTTTTAAAATTGGCTGCTTTTATGAGAAGAGTTCTAAAACACAGTCTGTTTTTACTAATGCTTGATTCCTATAGTCTTCTTGGAAGTCTTAAAGGGCAAAATAAATGCAGAAACTCAGTAATCATACTTGTTATTACCCAGAACATGCTGTTCTGTCCATCAACTCAACTACTTGACATAAAACAGAAAACCAAAGTAACAATGTGACTGTTGAGTTCTCAAAAAAAAATTCCATTTTGTTTTTGTAACTTCTCTTTGTGCTGTTATGTAGTATCTACAGTGTATGGGCCAAACAATTTGGCCATCACGATATACAACTGCCATTGATCTTGGAATAGTCACAGCACAGCTCTTTGTATCTACCTCAAATGATGAAATGGCAACAAGTTTTTATTGAGAATGTATTAAATGACATAGGTGTTATTTTTAACTGAACATAAGTCATTTTTTAAAAGTTACATGACAGGAAAAGATAAGACACTTGCCATTACCAACAGTTCAGAACACAAAGTATCTCAAAGTATTGCTTTACCTTTGAGGCCCAAAAAGACCCTATTAATCACTGACAGGGATTCAATCAAGCACCCGATGTCCAGGCATAAGGTGCTATTTGTTCTGTTCTAGTTTAAACACACAAGGTCACTTTTCAGAGCGATGCTCTGAAGCTAGGTTCAAATCAGGCTAAAGCAAAACACAAGAGAAAGCACCAGGCTGTCAACACTTTCATTTCAAGGGCTCATATATTCCACAGCGCGCTAAATATTTAGACGTTTTGACAAACAGCCCGTCAGCATAAGTCAGTCTGGCAAGATTCACAAACACCCAGCCGGTGCAAAGGTAAGAATCTATGTTCTGCCTCGTCTCTCACCCTGTGGAACAGTTCTGTCGAGAACGCAGGCTTTATTAGAGCCTCTCCAAGCAGCAGATTCAGCCTCTGCATCAAACAGAGTCACTGATGGGAAGAGAGACTGGAGATGGACCGGAGACACGACTCAGCTGGTAAAATATGAACCGATCTCCTGGCGACTCATTATGGAAGTCTGAATTATTTCCATAACCTTTGCCTCTCATTGTAAGGTCTGTATCTATACACACAGAGTCAGAATAAATTACAAGAACCATTATATTGCAAAAACCTTATGTTTTGAAACAACAAGGTAAGAGGGAAATAGAGAGAGCAACATTAAGTTTAAAACAACAACAAAACTTGTAGGGAAAGACAAATGTCTTTATTCAGTTGAGACTCAGACACACTTTCACTTTTTTATATCCTGTCCTTCTAAACACGTGGAAGGCACGGCGTACTCTGATTGGCCAGCTGACACAATGCGTTACGATTGGCCGAGTAACTCAAGCCCGTGGCGGAAAATGTCCTTTAGCACAATCTCCAGTTTATCAGATCTAGAAAATGCAGATGACCAGCCGATCGATCGATAACAACCTTGCAAGCACTGAAGTAACAAGAAATGAGTGCATTTCCGTTTATAGTGTTTTCGCCTCCAGTTATAAGCTGATACTGTCTGTAAACACAGATCTGCACTTTTGATCGTAAGAACTACAAACAGTATGAGTTACACTACACTGCCCAAAGCTCATCATGTGAATAGTCAATAGCAAAGAATTAAAGAAAATAGTGAAACATACTTACAGACTCACAAGATTCACAAGCGCCAGTTTGCCGTAGCAAAGCTTAGGTGAGCGACTTATCCGCATCGATAGGGAGGTGTGGTGGTTTATCTGTGGTAAAACTTAATAGCTACTAGCGACAGTTCACTGACTTACCGCTAGTTTTATTTTTGGACCTTGGGGTCGGTCATAAGCAGCAACACACCTGCTATAGCTGAAGCCACGCCTACTTTCTTTGCGTAGGCATTTGGCGGGTTATTTAAATATTCAAATGACTTAAGAATTTAGGGAGGAGTCGAGTGAGATGTTTTCATCAGGTCTCGATTAGGCTTGTCTCCTGGATAAGGTAAATCATTTTGTGGGAGACTATTAACTTTATAACTTTGCTGATCTTGACTAGTTGGTTGTGCAAATATAACATCCAACTCCACAAGCATTAAGTTTAGGTTTAACTTTCGTCATGGGGCTGCTGGTCAGAAATTGCGGATCTGCGGGTAGCTATATTTTATGCTTTCATACATATATAATAGAAACTCGCTAATAGACCCTAATATACAGTTAAAACAGTCTATAGGTTTCTTGACTTTCTAGAGTACATGAATGTGATCTGTACACATGTCCACTTGCTTCCTTAGAGACTCCAGCTGAGAGAAGCTATTCCCTGTTGCATTCACTCAGACATCGGATCATATCCATTCATGTAGACAAGATCGTAAATTGTTATTTGTAATCAATAATTTAATAGCAATTATTTTAAATTGTGTTTCAGTCAATTGACCCACTGGTTTAAATAACAACATAAATGCACTGAAAATCACTTTAGGCAGAAGCATCTGTCAAATGTATAAATGAAATATGTGGAAGTACTTGAATGGATGACTAAAACAGGTTAAGAGCAGTTTATGCCTCAAGTGTCTGATGTTTAGCTTTTGACCTCTTCTAATTGTCATGGTGTGAATTACCTGCAGATTTGTATGGAGAACTGCTTAGTCATTATCTGCTTTGCAACATTTGGCCTCTGTGCAGGTTGAACACCATAAATGAATGCATCTGTATGTGCTTGGAATATCTATACCTTTGTAAGCAAATGGATGTTTGTACAGGTCTGTTTTTTCTCATTAGATGTTACTATTATTTCACATGCAAATTAAATAGATCCAGTTGCCTAGGTGACACAGACTGTATTTTATCTAACTCTTTGCTATGTAGCTTTCCTGAGTGAGTATCTGTGTGTGTGTGCTTTGTCATTTAACAGTAAACACTTTTAATAGAACCCTTATTCTTTAATCTTCAGAGTGTCTTTGTAATATTAGACCTAACAAACAATTTTAACAGAAGTTGTTCTGCTCATGTTCCAGGAATTAGGCCCAATATGCAGAAACAGAAACCAGCAGTCAAATCTCATGCGACTCTACCAAATGCTGAACAGCAGGTTTGTAAATGATTATGGTCAGACTGTAAATAAATTCACTCTTGTTCACTCTAAATGACTGTCAGAAAGACCCACAGTCCCTGGAATCAGAAGACAAGAAGATATGTCTGTAAGATTTGTTTCTGACACATCTTAGCTGAAGCACAGGTGACATGCTAAGAATTATGCCCATTGCAATAGGACTGCCTGTGCAGAAAAATGGCAGAGAGAGAGAGAGAGAGAGAGAGAGAGAGCAATGTTTTAGCCCATGTGCCATTCTCACCAGCTGAACACTAATAGGGGGCAAAGAAAATAAAAAATATATAAACATTGTGACTAATGGAATTTGTAGATGGCCACAGGCTAAAGGAAGAGAATTCACTGTAATCAAAGGTGACAGTTGCACAGAGGAATTATGCAAATGTGCTTATGGCTCAAGATTTAGGGAGACAACACAAACCAAAAAATAATAAAGCAGGCATGTATGCCCACTAAACAAATCACAAACTATGCCATTTGCTTTTTGCATACAAATAACAAATGACATACACTACCAATAAAACATGTTTATATAAGTTTGTATAGATATCTTGTCTAGTCTTTTAGGTAAAACAACTTAAACATTGTTGAAGATAAATTTAATTCAAAAGAAAAATATAATAGAAGATATTTTATATAGATATAAAATATATTATAACTTGTCTTCAAAGAAAGTATCCAAAGTTTTTTTTTAGTCTTGTTTAAGCGCTAATTTAACAAAGGTTACTGAGAGGTTATTTTTAAAACAAGATGAAACAAACAAATTGCCAATGGGGTAAAAAATATGAACTTAATTCAGCATAATTGGACAAACTCTGTTAGAATCTGAAAGCTAAAGGTGGTGGTGTTCGAATTACTGTTATTCCTGTCTTGCATAGTTTTGCTTATCAAGTAAATTTATTTGATTTAAAAGATGTTTAATTATTTTTACTGATGCTCAGGAATTACTTGTTTTGCAATGTTTGCTTCCTGTAATAATTCAGTTTTTTGAAGATAGTGAACAGTTCAATAATTCCTTTTAAAAAACACTCTGCAAAAATAATTACTTCAATCAAATGTGTTCTGTTTATTTTTGCCCTGGGAAAAAATAGAAGAAGTTTTAAGAGCTTAGGACATATTTCAGTAATGACTGGATGGCATTTAACTTGTATAAAAAATGTAAATCCAGCATCATGCAAAAGTGCTGCCAAACATTATATATACCTGATACATCATAATTTTCAGCCATAAGACATAATGTAGCTTACAGTATTGTGACCCCATCAGCTTGTGGCTTTCAACATATTATCCTTTAACTTCTCCATCAAAATATATGGACCGAAAATGGACTTTCCTGTAGGCAACATACTGCTAATATTTTTAGTAACCAATAGAAACTGGTATACACCTTACACTGCCAGCAACATTCACTTCAATCAAACAGCTTTATATTATAAAAGAAAACAGCATGTTTTGGAGCGTGCTTGTGCATGCGCAGCCACCAGTAACAAGTTAGAGGTTTGTGAGGTTGTTTGAGGTTCTGAATGAGAATGTTAGTTAAGCACATTTGTACCTAACACACTGCTTCAGGGGGTTATGAGGCAGCGTGGGCTTAGTTAAAGTACTAGCTGACCCACTCTTGCCTATAAATCTTTTATCAGAAGCACATTACACTTCCTCATTCTGATGCCTGATCTGTGTGCGAAGCCAACCCTGTATCCATTATTAAATATAGCATGGAGGAAACTTGAGGGGGGTCGTGCATGTAAGTGATATTTGGGGTGCAGTGCTTAACTTAGATTTCCCCAGTTAGGTAAAAGATTAACACTGTTGTGTTGTGAGGTAGAAGTGTGTACCTCTTTTAAATTTGCATGTGCCCTTTAATCACTGTGAATTTTAAATATGTTTATATATATATTTATTATTATATATATATTATTATTATTTTGAATACATATCACGCATGCTAATATTGTTTAAAACATTTTAATATTTTTAAAAAATTATGTATTAAGTGAGAATATCACCAATATCTTAACTTAATCTTAACTTCAACTTTCACAATTAATAAAAGTTTGTTTTGTACTGTCATCATTTCTTTTGCCTAGTGATCCTGCCATTGGTCCTGCCATTCAAAAGAATAACTGCCTCTTGATGGAGTGAGTGAGGAAAAACAGTGAGGTGAGTGGGACACCCCATCATCACACGGTTATCCACAAGCATATAAGCTCACAAGCTCTATTAAAATGCAAATGTTTGTTTGTTTATACAGGTTTTAACTTTACACCAAGGGCAAGAGTTGCAGATTCACTATGCTTCCCTAAGCATGAACATCCCGTTCCGTTTTTGTGCATTCACAAATGCCATCAGTGACCTTTCAAGGATTTGACTGAAAAGCAAAATGTGAAGTGGCAGGTAATTACTCATGTGTGACGGCTGCCTGTCAATCTCCCCTCCGTAAGCCATTGTTATTTCGCCCTATTTCACTTCATGTACTTTCCTTGATGTACATTTCTTTAGGGTTTGAAATGTACATCCTGTTTATTTGCCCGGTTCGATACTACACACTCACACCAACACAACAGAACCACAGGGATAAATACAACTAATACAAAGCAGGATTTGCATATACAGTAAAAAGGAAAAAAATATTTAAAAGGGCAACAACATCTTATCCGTTAACCTTCAGAGGAATTTTCCAATCTCGTTATGAGTTTGCAAACAAACACATTCAGTATATTTCAGATAAGCCCTTTTAACTTTTTGTCAACATAACCATTCTTCGTCCCCAATGGGCGCTCAGCTCTTCGACTCTGCTACAAAGGCGGAAAATTGCAAATGTAAAGAGTGCCTCTCCCCAGGGCACCAATTAAAACTTCCTTTGGCTGAACGACAGCATGAATTCCATCTTTTGCTTGCTTTCTTCCCCTCCGTCTCCTAAAGTTGTTACAAACTCCTGAAATCTGTGCAATAGCAAGCTATTAAAAGCCCTGGTGATGGAGATGAAGGAAGATGCTATTAGTCACGCATTAGGTTTAAATTATGGAATAATTTCTGAATGTATAATCAAATATCTGGTGCTTGAAAATCATTATCATATGCTTTGCATGAACTTGAATAGTAGTGCATTCAGTGGACTGAGGCGGATGGGAACTAGATTTTGCAGTAAAATTTCAATTTCAGTAAACAGTAGACTTTCGCACGTGCTGTGGGATGCAAATCAGTTTACCAGAGTGGCCTGTAGCTTTAAATAAACTTAATATGCAATAATACTCACATTGGACAGGGCACCAAGACGCCTCAGAGCACAACAAGAAGCAGATGTATCACTCAAAACAGCAAATAACAATAAAACATTTGTTTCCATTGTCTGAAATCTGAGAATGCCACAGATAAGATGGCAGCAGGTGGCTCCGCAAAGTGGTTGTAGCATTTTTTGAGAGACCAGATTCAGATTTTTCATCAAACAACAATAGTTTGTGGTAGTGATGCTGCTTCAGCGCAGATATATCACAGCACTAGTCTGGTCTCTGGATGTCCATCTTTCTGTGGCTACAGGAAATCTGGAGATTATCTGGAGAGCTTGAGGGTCAACGGTGTAATCAACATTTACTTGTACATGCTGATTGTTTGAAAACAAATGAATCAAATTTAGTGAGATGTTGTTTGTTGGTGTTACCATTGGCAATGACAAATAAGCAACTAATTCAGGAGCATTATGGAAATAATAATTTTTCAACAGATCAGCAAAGGTTCTTTACACCACACATTGTGGTGAGTTTTATTGTTGCAACACTTTCTCTGGAAATAGTCAACCATAATTAAGGATTATATTGTGTTACTTTTGAGGTGTTAGTAATGAAGCTCTGTAGCGCTATCAAAACACTTTGTTGTTTCAGCATCTAACCACCCTCACACCGCAACATTGGCTCAACCAATGGCATGAGGTTATGGCCAACCAATGACAAATGGCCCAATGCAGACAGTGTGTGTAAATAAGCCTCCTCATTATTTCTACCATTTTGTTTGGTGCCACAGAAGGGGTGCAGAAATTACACACTCAACCTTTAAGTGTCAGGTTCATCCAGCATTCAGTGAGGTGCTGAACAAAAAGAGAGGAGAGAGAGAGAGAGAGATCTCAAGATAAGCTACAGTACCCTTGTCTGTTGTTGGAAACAGTGGAACAAGCTTGAATCTAGCTTTCCTGCCTGAAACACTCTGTCCCAAGTGATCAATTTTGATTCATGTTTGTGCTGCAGCATCATCTCAGCTGAAGGAAAACATCTTGTATCCACAGTGTATACAGTTTATAAAATCTGCTGTGCAAAAAAAAGTTTAAGGTTAAGAGGAAGCGAAGAAAAATATATTATAGTCGGCATGGCTGCAGTCAATAAATATCACAGACAAGTTCACTATTTGTTTTTCGTCAGACAGCCTTTAAATTTGGTCTGGGGATTGTGCAACAATATCAGATTTTAGCTGATATATGATTGTACTTAAAACAGCAGTAGCAGCACAATAACATCAGATTTCATCTACAAGCAATGATGCCAGATTGTGTATCACGTAAGAATAAAAGAATTATATGCTAACAGTGTATGCTAACTATCACAGAATAAAATGGTATTGTGATATATTTGCTGAGTAAAATGTGGTTTATTATCATTGGTCAAACTATGGTCAACATCTCAACTAAAATGATGAGATACTGTATGTTATCTTATACCATCAAAAAGAAGTGCAAAAAAGACAGCAGTTGCAGTCTACCCATGGTAACCGTGAACCTGTTGTTTAATGTCTGCCTGCCATCTTTTCACCTCAGCAGGGACACCAAAGATTCCCTTAAGAGATGTTTAGAAACTCTTAGACATTTAACACTAATTTTGCTCTCACTATTGTTAAATGATTAATTATGAGGTGAACGTGGCAACAAGGTTACATTTTTGTGTGAAGTGCTTGTGTTAAAAATTATCTGTTAAAATCAAACCATGTAGGTCAAAAATTTCCCTTATTATTATGACTAAATGTGTCTATGCCCTAACAAGCAATAGCAATATTGCCTTGGCTTATATAAAGTGAGTATTAATACAGCAAATTAGCCACAGTGATAAGAAATAAAAGGAGTGACCATCATGCTAACAATAGAAGCTACAAAGAGCTTCCAAGAATGAAACCGAGTTAATGAGTTGAAACCAAGCACCAAACCTCACTCAATTCATATGGGACACACAGTACAAACAGCTCTCAGTATCTCCTACCTGGTCCCTATTGTCTGACTCAGATATTTCAAATAGCTTATATTCTTCCCCACTGTGGCCTGTGGAAAATTGCCTCCTACATCATTATCGTCTATGCCAGTCTCTATGCAGGCAAGGTCAGACTCAAGGGGAAATGCACAGCGTTCATAGGAACCACATCTGCATGACTGCCGCTGTTTATCTTTCCTCAGCACCTTAAAACTAATCCTCACTGTTCACGCCATGTGAGAGGTAGGATGAGCTACAGGGTGGGACTGTATTAGTCTGAAGCCATTTGCAGAATTTAAAAGGAAATTTACTGAGAGGTCTGAATGAAAGTGTTGCGTGGCCAGACCTGGCAGCTCAAACTGGCCAAGCACCACCGGCCACTTAAATAAAAAAAGCATCACATTTGTACATAAAATATGGTAATAGAGGCAAGTACAGATATTGTAAAATCAGCCAATCAGATTAATTCATACTGATTGATACAATCTTTTCTTGTTTTGTGTATTCAGTGGGTATCAGATGATTAACAAACAGACTGTGGGCAAACTGTGGGAATGTCGTCTGAGGATGAGACGGTTGACTTTGCCTGCTGCACTTGTGCTATAAAGGATCTTCTGTAGTCAAGCTGGCTTTTGTTGTATCTTCCTAAACTATGAGCTATAGCCATAACAACACTTACAAAGATGAAATGAACATATATGTATGGAATGCATTGTACATGCTAAAGGGATTTATCACTTTTAAATAAAAGATTTAGAACCGATTGTAAACAGATCACAGCTTAAGAAAACTGTCATATTTGTGGACTTTTTGGAGCCTTCCGACAATCCCTGATTGAACATAATTTCCCATTCTAATCAGAATTCAACAGAAGAACCACACAGCACTTTTCACACAGCGAGAGCGGTTGGTAAGGCATTCTGATCTGAATAAAGAATGTAAAACTTTGTAGGCAGATGGAAATGTGTGATACCTACTGTACCCTTGAGCCAGATGTTTTATTATTTTCTCCAGGGTGGTTGTGCACATTTAAAAACAAACTTAAAATAAACTGAGATCTTTTAGTCTTCTGCAAGTGGATTTTGGTGTGTGTGCATTAGCGTCATGCTTCTGTGTGTACATTTAATGAGCACTGCACTTTTGAAGTGCTGTGTTTATATTGCTTGTTTGACTCGTTTTAATTCAGAGACGTGTTCTTTAAGATGCTCGCTGAATTAAATCACACTTTATACAGTAACAAATGTTCACCAGGCTACATTGTGAATAAATAATACACAATGCTCCAGGGATCTTCTCAGAACATGACCTTTAATTTGCAGTTTAATAATTAAAGGGGAAGATGCCCAGTTTTCTTAGAATTTGTGTGTACACAATATCCAAGGTTAGATGACTGTCAGTGTAATGAATGCTCTGATCTCTTGTTATCGTTTTTGCTCGCTCCCTTTTATCCCATAATTGACTCACTTAAGGGCCATGTTGCGTTATTCAACTGCGAGAATAAATAACACTTTGATCCCCTGACAATGGACCCATGATCTTGAGGATAATGCACCCATCATTCACCGAGAGCATCTGCTCTTGGTCTGGAGATACCCACTTGACTATGTGGGCACACTTGAGCACTGTGGGTGGTCACAAACAAATGACCTTCAATCAGCACATTATCGTCGACATCTGACTCTATACTTTATATGTCTCTCAGCCATCCGTGTGCCATTCAAACAGTTAAAGTTGCCTTTGCTGGATTCTGTATAAGAGGGCTTTTATAAAGCAGGCTTTAATTTTAAGCTTAACTCCTAAGTCTGTTGGCTGGACATTTATATGCACTTCAGATCAAGTCATTCTCAGCTATTCTGGGTTGTTTATTTCAAGGAATGTTTTACATGGTGAATGGGATTAACTTCATACATAGACAATAGTGCTAATGGGCTGCTGTATTGAAAGTTAATTTGTTCATTTCTGTGCTAACACTTCACTGTCTTAAATGAACAAGACAACATAATATGAGAAAGCATTAGCAGTGAAGTAAACATTTCACCAGGAGAGATAGGAAGACAGGCCAAAACAAGTTAAAGCCCATAGCGAAATCTGATATATGAAAATACATTTTAAACACACACACATGTAGACATGTACTACTGTACTTACACATGATGACACTTACTACATAAAAACAATTAATATTGTTTATATATCTATAGTCTATATTTATTGTTCTTTATGTCTTTATATCATCTGTAACAATATGAGACTGTGATGTTGTGAAAGTTTATTTCTAAATAATTCTTTTCAGAACCGTGGAAAAACTATATTTAGTTTTTTATCCCATACCCTGCAAAGTATTAAAAATTGACTGTAACTTTTTGTGCAAAGATTGAGAGCTGCAATAAAATCCTACATTTGAAAATGAAAGCAAAACAAAATAATGCTATAGTCTAAAATAACCCAAAATTGTAATACAGCATAAGTTGTCATATTAAAAAAATACACACTTTTTAAAAAGAGTAGCAAGATAAATAGTTTTTCTTGTGGATGTCTGACTGAATATTACCAGCTACATTTAAATGCAACACATGGGTCCCTTTTGCTATCTTTGCATCTGAATGTGTGACATGGGAAAATTAACCAACATCGTGTTTTATTCAGTAAATGGCTCCAACTGAAAGCTATTGTGTCCAGCCTTGTCCTACTCATCAAAGTTCTCAACAGACCTTCAGAAGAAAGTTCAATACACGCCAAACTAGTTTGATAAAACTGAAAGGGAATGATAAAGTGTATCTCTCTTTATCATTTAACATGCTAAAATTCATTTAGTGTCTCCCAGTTTTTAGCGTACATTATTGGTACGAAATCTCTCCTTAATAGTGTAACACTAGTGCCATCATGTGGCTAAAACCGTATGTTGCGTTCTGCCCGTCATTTTCCATATGGATGATCTGAACGTAACTCACAGAACTGAAAGGGTCTAAAGGTCTAACAGAAGTGAATACCAATAATATCAGTTTCGTTATTAATGGCTTTATCTGTTTTATTGCCTCTGAAAACACTTGCAATGGGAGATATTTCATAAATGTTATGTACTTTATACTTAAATGTATGTTCTGGGAAAAATAGGCAATCTCTGTTTAAATGTTACAGCTGGTCGTGTGGTACATTAATATGAAGTAATATGAGAGCACTTATGATAATGGTTGTAAGGGGAGTTTTCCAGATGTAAGTGGTGCAGCGTAACTGAAATTGATCTGGAGGTTCATTTATGTTAATTCATGTGCTGTATGATGTTCTTTGAGTGTCCTTAAAATGTTTTTGAAACATGTCAGGAATGCTGGTTACTGGAAGAGTGTAGCAACATAAAACAATGTACACATAAAATGTACTAATAGTGATGTTCAGAATGGGACAGATTGTGTAAGTAGCATCAGGGTACAATTAAATTAAAACAGACGTTTTATTTGTAGACACTATACTGTATCTAGACAGCACTCAGTTCAGGATAACAATTAGAGGAAAAAGTCTAGAGTGAAAAAGGTTCTGGGCATGTTTAGCCTCGGGCCAACTAACTTTGACAATTCTTCGGAAATCATGTCAAGACATTTGGAGTGTTGAGGCAATGTAACCCATAATAATGAGCTCAACTACATTTCAATAATGAGCTCAACTCTGCTTGTCAGGCTGAAATAATTCATGAAAATCAATATTGTAAATTGACAGAGACATTTCAAAAATGCTAAAACCCTGTTAGAAAATGAATTGATTTTGCTCTGAAGCATCAACAAATGCGTTCACATCAAGCCGGGATAACTGGTAGAGAACTGAGTGCACTGAGCAGAAACAATTGTAGAAAACAGATTAACTAATGTATTTGTTTAACATGTGTTTATTCCTGTATCAGTTACTAATGATCACTTGTTTGAGTTTCTCAGATGCGACAGAAGCAATCAAATATTTCAGGCAAAACTCATTAGTAACTACCAGGAAAAGCTTTTGTATTTTTAAAGGGCAAATTTAACATTAGCAATTGCCTTAATTTTAAAAGCGCCTCATAGTGTCTCATTAAAAATACAACAGCAAACATTGTAATTGGAGGTTTATGTTCTGGAAAATTATTCCGTTAACATAAATTCACATAAATACATGTTAAACAGTTAAACTTTTTATAACATTTTCATTACATTTATGAGCATTGTGATTCATCAGGAACAAGTAATGCTGTAAATTGTCTGAGGAAAAAGCTTTAAGGTCACAGCCTGGTTCATCAATTTGTTTGTGGATGTGATTATTTTACTTTTATTTTGGTAAAAACATGTTGAACTGCTGGTGTTTTCTGATGACCTTGTTAAGCATTTCTAAAAGCTGCCGTAAAATAGAAATTAATCATTCAGATTTAATTAAACAGATCCCCAAGGAAAAGGTAAGGCAAAAGGAAAATTCCCTCATGGGCTGGTCCCTCGTGGGCTGGTACTGATCTCTAGAGAAAATAAAGCAGAAGATTAACATCTTAATTATTAGACTTAACGTAGACGTATCATTTAGTGGGGAATGAAAACAATTCTGATTTTATTCACAAATTCAACATTTTGGTAAAGTACCAAGTCAGTTTACTGTCCACAATGTGAAAAGGTAGTATGTGGTGTGAAAATTCACAGTATGTAGGTGCTTTTGTAGAGACAAAAGACTCCTGTTGAAAAGACAAACTGTCAATCAACAATAGAGGTCAATCGACAGGAAATTGCAAAGTGTCGGGAATGTTTCCCTCCAAAAGAGTTTGGATTTGTTGCAAACAATATGCTAACTGACCCCCGCTGGCTGTGCCATTAACAAAGAT